>JASCZW010006248.1:0-201681 GCA_034211315.2 Aedes japonicus
ATTCGGATGACTTTCCTTCGGCTTTCTCTCTTCCTGCTTCCTGACTTCGCCAAAAAAATGGAGCAACATTTGTAGCGCTCTTCTAGCAACTGGTTCATTTTCCACCCAAATAACTTCGCAGATTTTCAGTGGAAAACTATTTTAAATCATTTTATCTAAAGCTCTCCATGCATGCATCAATTGATCGGCATTTATATTTCCCGAAAATTTGCGGAATTGGGGAATCTGCTTTTGTAAACAAACATTTAAATCGACGATTTCTCACGAATAAAAGCTCAATTTGTTAAACTAAGACCAAATTCGGGTGAAAGAAAGCCTCTGCTAGACAATTGTGGTCTTAATATTTCAAATTGAGTTTTTCTTTGCTAAAAAATGTGGCTTACAAAAGTAGATTCACCCATTTTGCAAATTTCTCCGGATTTAGTCTACTTAACAGGGGTTGAAAAATGCACAGCTCATTTTTTGAAAAGCATTCGTTTATATAAAATCAAGTCTGGAGCATAAGGTGTATAGGTTTGGACACAAACTGGAGATTTTATGTTTAATTTTCTACATTCCATTGAACGAGGGAGGAAATTTCAGACAATGAAACTTAAGAATTTCATAAGGTTCAACTTATGAACGATGCTTTGGAATTTCATAAGGCTGACCTATGACTGGATTTTCTTTAACACGACGTTATTCTTAAACGCCTTCAAGCTTTCCTCATTACAAGTGTTGATCCACATTTTTATTGTTTTTCATCATCATTATATTTTTTAAGATACATTCATAAAATTCACACTGATTTCTTATAGCAAATAATCATAATGCAATTTTTTGAATATCGAAAGTTTATTTTGCTGAGTATAGAATGTGAACCTATAGTTATCAAAATCAAGCTCTTGAACTCCAAAATTAATTTTCAATTCAAACTCATCGAGATTTCGATCAAGTTTGTTTTTCGTTCATCATAACGATCTGAAACTTGAGGCGAAAGTTGGCCTCATATCCTGAACAAATTTCTAATTCCTATATTTTCCTCTTTTCCAGACTTCCGATCCAAACAACTAACTAGTTACCAGAGCTACACAAGGGCTCACTAGCAACAAAATTCCTCGTCAATGTCTTCCTAGCAAACCAGCAACTCTAAGAAGCCAACCAACAGTGCCACTGAAACTAATCTCGCCAGAACAAACCAAGCAAACACAAGACTCCGTCCACCTTCTTCCGGTTCGGTACATGGAAAAATGATCATCGCAAATCCGCCGACGATTCAACAACGCCTGCGCACCGCTCAACAAACAACCGTCGACCGTTCGTCAACGCGATTATCCATTACCGGAAATCATAGGACTAAGAGGAGAATTTTTGCCGCCCATAGGCCAATCAACTGTCACTGAGCTGAACTTAATGTGCGAAACCGAAAATCTGTGATATTTAAGGATACCCCACGCGACACTACCAATGGGTTAGAGAAGATTAATCGCGCAATCGAAAAAGTCAAAAAGTTTCAAAATTCAACCAAAAGTGCCTTTGGAAAACTAAAAACAACAAACCTGTGTGCAAAATCGATGTGTTCAAAACAAAGTTCATATTTTACTACACCGTTCTCGTCGGGATCTCTATTTTATGGCATCTAGAAAGCAACGTGCTATAACCGAGTAGTGAAGATTTTAACCCAGCTCGAACCAAGTGTGTTATACAATTTTATAGCAATATTGAACTCGTGAGCAAAAGTGATTTTATAGCAAAGCCAAGACTGACACCTCAGAGTGTAGAAAGAAAACGAAAAAAAACTAGGGTTTCCCAAACCCGAACCGACTAGCGCTGAAAGGACTGTACGCTGGCGTTAGCAAGTTTACGAGGCGGCTCAGCCATCCTGGCGATGCCATTTATCGATGAAGACCTGCTGTGGTGTCCGGACAACGATGGACGCATGGTTGATCTGCAGGCTTGCCTACAGGTGATCATCGGAGGTTGCCTTCCCACCCTATCGCCATACTAACTTTTCGGAAGATTTTTCAGGATGCCAACGGCATGAACCAGCAGTCGGATGCCGGCGGCAATGGCTGTGATCTGAACAACCTGGAAGAATCGCTCTGCAACGACTCGGACGAGTTGCTGCGCCAGCTGACGGAGAATACCTTCGAGCTGGAGCAATTTTTTCAGGACTTTCCCGTAACTGAGATTAAAGTCGTAACTATCATCGCTTCAAATGTCCCCTTTTTGGGTGCGAACTATTCAACTGATCCACTGTTTTTCATTTTAGGAGGAAAACAACAATGACATGCAACTTGACGAAGAAACGAGTGGTCAGATTTTCCTGCAAAACTGCAGCCAATTGCTCACGTCGGCAGCGGCCGTCGCGGTTGCCAATTCCCACCTCAATGCTCTGGCCGCCGGAGATCTGTCCGAGCTGGCCAATGGCGCCAATATGCTTGTCGCACAAAATTGTGCCAACAGTTCGGCAGAAAGCCAACTGCAGGAGCAACTGTTCTTGGTGCAGGCTCAAGGGTTGCTCCAGCAACAGCACCAACAACAACAGCAGCAGCAGCAGCAACAACATCAGCACCAGCATCAGCATCACCAGCATAATCGGCTGCATCAGCTGGCCACCAATACGCTGCTGGCGGAGAAGTTGCTGCAAAATCAGACCACTCTGACGGCGCTGGACGGATCCGGAATACCGACGTCCGTGACTGCCACCGTGGGACTGGGACCGGTGCCTGGTAGCGGAAACGGACGAGCTGGGAAGCCGCCCGACATCGTGATAAAAGGTAGGTGGTTTGATGTGTTATTGTTGACTTAAGAAAGGGGGGGTCATACGGGAAAATGGGACCAATTTTTGGATTGATAGTATTTGCAACAGCTATTGCGTATTTCACGAAAATATTGCGCACTAAGGCTGCGTTCCAATTCGCGAATTAATTTTAATATTCACTTAAACTTGACAGATGGAAAATAATCGATTAATCAATTAAAATCCCTTTGTGATTGATCAACAAACCTTCGATAATGTCTGTTCCTGTCGAGTTCCTGTCTAACAGAAAGTCAGCAGACTTAATCGATTATTTTCCATCTGTCAAGTTTAAGTGAAAGTTAAAATTAATTCACGAATTGGGACATAGTCTAGGTCTGACTCGAAATGACTTATTTCTGACAGACGGCAACTCAATTTTGACAGATACCTTATCAAAAGTTTCCTGATTTATAACATAGGGATTTTAATCGATTAATTGACTATTTCAATCTGTCAAGTTTGAGTAAAATTAAAATATATTCGCAAATTGGAGCACAGCCTAAATGGTTTGTTGAATTGCGCCATTGCATTAAATCGGGAGAAATTTTCGAAATGGATGAATCTGCTTTTGTAAATAAAAATATGAATCGACATATTCAAGCGAACAAAAGTTCAATCTGAAAAATTAAGACCACAGTTAACTAGCAGAAACTTTCTTTGCCGGATTGCGGTCTAAGTTCAAGAAATTGTGCTTTTACTCGCGTGAAATCGTCGATTTAAATGTTTGCTTTCAAAAGCAGAATCGCCCTTTTCTAGACAAAATAGTCGAAAGGTCGAAATTAACATTTGTAAACAATGACTTCTAGCGTATTTTTCTGGGATCTGCTTGCTCCCACAAACAAAATAGCACCAGAAACAGATACAGGGAGTTATTACCGTTATAGATGTTAGTTCCAGGAAATTTCCGTTTTAAGTCATTGTTTGCAATTATTACTTTCGACCTGTTGACGATTTTGTCTAGATTTCGCGAAATTCTCCGGAAATCGCGTTGCAGTAAAATTACCGCGAGAGGTTTTCGTGCAATCCACAATAGTATTCAAGTAGAAATTCAACCAAGAATTTGTATTAAATAGCTTCAGCGTCCATTTTTATTCAAATTAGGCTGTCCGATGCTTGAAAAAATCACATATTACTATTGTAATTCAAGATGATGCAATTCGCATTAGCTGATAAAATTGGAAGAAGTTTTGCATGAACGAAACGTACTCCAAGACACTATTTAGAAGGTACATTTTCCATACGATATCTCGCAGCACATCACTTCTTCGCGAGCTAATATCTATTGAACTATAAATAGTACTAAGTTGAAAATGAATTGGAATGTTTGCTTCAGCGAAGCAAGCATGACGTTCCATTTTCAAATCTTTGAAACTTTTGATATAAGAGCCAGGGAACTGGCAAAGTATTACGACACCATGAACTTGAACTTCGAACTGGTGGTCCGGAAATTGAAACGAGTTTCGATTTTTATCAAAATTTCGCTAAACAAAACATGTATTCTACTACCGTGAAGTACCCTAATTCTGCGTAGAGCCTAATTATGCGCATTTTGCCAAAATTTAGCTGATAATTGCTAGATTGTCAAACTTTATATTTTATCCCCTACACAAGAGGGCAACATCTATCTACATGTAGAACTAAATTCAAAGAATATTCAACTAAACATTAGTTTGGAATGTTTTAAAATGCGCAAAATTAGGGCATTGGGTGCGCCGAATATGGGTATCCCACGGTACTCGAGATAAAATTTGAAGAACAATATGGGAACTGTAGAAATTATCCAAATATCCGATAGCTCAAGTTGATCGTAGAAAGGAAAACCGAAAATCAGAAGATCGATAACGCAAGAAAATTAAGCTTAAACACAAATTGGGCAATACAACTGAATACTCTTGAAATAAGAAATCAGACGAAAAATTAGTATTTTCCATTTAATTCCAACTACCTTTGCTTATCTTGACGCGTATTTCGTCTAGAATGTACAGACTTCTTCAGGGTCTCGTACTAACAACTCGACTGGGGCTCTTGAAAGTTTTTTCGGTCTCTTTTGAAGTTGACTTCTTTTCATTTTGACGTAGGACTACGTCTTTGTTTTCTTTACACGGAGTATGGAGTACACTGTGAAAAAAAATCTAATTACGACCGTCACGATTAGTGGTTAGATTTTAAGCGTTAATATGTCAGTCGTTTCTCCGAAGATTTTCAAAATTTTTGCACCTATCCATCGGAAATATTTTTACTGATTTCAGGCTGATTTCAGGCCGCAAAGTAATTTAAAATTAATAAATGTCAATCCTAATCTAAGACAGTATATTAAATCAAAGAATATTACCTTACATTTAGTAGCGTTGTCCTACGTCATCATTTCGTCAACAACCCAATGGGGCTGTACCTTTAGGTTGTTTAAGGACATACAATATTCTAAAATTTATTTCACTCAAACGTGGCTATTTTCGAACAAATTGTTCAGTGAAAATTCTCCTACAGAACATGAACTACGCTTGTTTTATTTTCAAACAAGAGCAATTTGTGGATGATTCTTTCTCTCGTCATAGATTCATTCAATCGATCGATCGATCCGGTAGAAATCGTCTTCAAAAAGTTATTCAGTAATGTATTCTTAATTCGTGTTTAGTTAGCTTCAAGCATATCAAGGTTATCCCCTCAACTTGAGCAATCATTGGTTGAAAAGAATAAGAACTGATATTCCATATTTTGAAATACAGTTGATGACAGAGCTAGATTTTTCTTTACGCAGAATTAATTGAACGGATCGATCAAAGGTAAGGTAACGTCAGGATGCCGTATTTTATAATGATGTTATGGATAATGAAAAAGAAATTCCCTTAAAGAGCGTTTTTTGGCTAAAACAAAGTTGTCCGAAAATTATTCAGGTTCGATGGAAGTCTTAGTTGGAGTTCTACAAATATGTGAAATCCATCCCTCACTGTTTGATTATCTAATAATCTCGCCACGTCGCGCCCATTCTGTGTTTGTTATTGAAGAATTTAATCAGGTACTTTTGAGGGACGTGGAATTCGATGACCTAGCTGAGTTAGAGTATCCTAGGATTTCCAACATTATAATTTTTCAAATTGAAAAGAAAGCATGAGGAGGCATCCAGAGGAGGCATCTGGATGGAACGGTTACATTATTCTTGAAGTCTAGTCTAGCAAAAAGAGAAATTTCAAAAAGATTCAACGATAACGAAGCCATATTTTGTTATTATTCGAATGGTCTCGCCAAGTTCTACACTGTGGTTGAATTTAACTTCTTTATGAAATATTTTGCCTTCAATTGTAGAACACCTTTGAGCAATGGACACCTCTGTCCCAATATTCAAAAGGCCACGCTTGCTTTTTGGGAATATTTTTATTTGAACAGCAACGAGAAACGAGAATACTAAATTAAAGCGACATTTGATAAGCATTTCACAGACGAAATGAACCATGCTTCTCTCCTGTAAACTTTGTTTTAAATGTTTTACTTGTTGATTTCTAGTCAACCATGAGTAGTTATTCGTTGAATTATTCTGGTAAAATCACATATATTGAAATATCTGCTCCACGTCAACAACGAACAGAAAAAGCCTTGTCTCATTTTAGTGACTGAAAATATGGGTTTCCATAAAAACTTTTTACTAGACATTTGACAGAACCTCACAATCCAAAATGGACGAAATTAACAGACGAGATGCAGTCATATTTTCATCTATGGCACACATTGCACGGATACTGTATGGTGATACTGATTACACTGCATGAACTAGCACAGGCTCTGATTTTCATACCGCTTTTTACCACCAACTAATGCATTTCACGAAATCCTCTCAAATGGATTGCTGCATAGAATGTGAGCAAACTGACAATTTTCATACCACAACAGACGGCTGAAATTCTTAGCTCTACACTCTAAAAAGAATTTCATGCGTGACAATTCTTACGACCTGTAAATAAGTGGCAAATTGAAGTTAAATACGACTCGATTTTTGAGTTCACGTGGATGTATTCCACATGTATTCCTCATTCGAAGCATACACAGTTAATTTTCAATCTAGTTGCAAAATAACTTAGTTACAAATAACTTCAAAATCACATGCGGTGTCAAATTTACACGACTTGGAAATCGCATCTTGTAATAAGTTCTCAACTGAATTTTACATGAACCGCTGCGTGCATCGCTAGTTTTAACACTCTACCCAGGTAACCAATTAAGTCACCTTGAATGCAACATGAATGCCGCAATTGGCCCAATACATGGCTGCTTTACTGCAATGATATGATAATTCTTCATCAATGCTATTTTGCATTCGAATTGCTTATTACAGGCCACAAGCATTTAAATAGCATTTGAATCCAACTTCACAACAGATAGCAATCAAGATGCTGATATAATGCTTGTAGCATCTTAAAGGCAGATTTAGAGTTGATTTACTGCACATGCTAATGCTTATTGGTTACCTGGGTAATTAAGTTTTGACGTTTGACAAGAAGAGACATAATATAAGAAAGGATTTATTTGCATATTGATCCACCCAAACATGCACCCCATCAAGTGAGAGGTTGAATCGTTAAGATTAAAAATTATTAAACGCTTTCAGGGGGCTGCGGTCCATCAAAATATTTCTTGAATTATGAAACAGGCAAGTCGAATGAATTTCAAGACACTGTTTAGTTTCAATCAACATGGCGTTACATTTCCATTTGCGTTTTGTTTAAGCGTTAGAACCAATGAAACTCCTTTTCGAAACTTAGGGTCAATTTCTTCATCCTCGCTTAAATATTAAACCAGGTTTACCCATACAGTGAAACCTGGTTAAATGCTTAAACAGAAATAATAAAAAAAAATTAGTTCTTAGAGCCGATTTCTTCACCTCCGCTTAAATTGTAAACCGGGTATCACTCATATAGTTAAACCTGGTTTAACGCTTAAGTGGAGGTGAAGAAATCGGCACTTAGACAATATAACTATCAAGTGGAGATTCCGGTTGCTGGGGAAATCTGAATAATTTGATACTCGCAGGGTAAAGTCACAGTGAATTCTTAGACGGCAATTAAATCAGCTTCACGTGACCCGGTAGTAATTGTTATTTTAACTATTTATTACGTAAGCAGGTGCAACAATTCGCTTAACGCTTTGTAAAGTGCAGTGAGAAATAAATGTACTCTACTTTCCTCCGCCTTTGGTTGGAGAATGACAGCTAAGCAAGAGCAGCAGAACAGTAGTTCTGTTCGATAAATGTCAATGGAATAAGATTTACAATTACGCGATCGTGTAAATTCGTATGATAACGCATTAGAAAACGAGTGCACTTTGATTTATTATTTTTGCAACGTGTACTAATGTATGAACCAATGCGAATATACGTATTTTTCCATGTTTATCAATGCTCTGATTTTGTGCAATTTTAATTCAAAATTAAAGAACACTATGCTTATACATTGGTATATTTCAACTATGCATAAAATTTTCATTATTTTTTGCAGTGTACATAAGTATTCGTTAGGAGGATCTACTTTGACGACGAAACTAACAAGAGGTTGCTCTCAAGGGGGAGTTTTATCTAGTAGTCGATGATCTTCTTAACAATTTGGGTGACAAAGGCTATGAAGTGATTGGTTTTGCTGATGACATAATCATTTCAGTAAAGGGTAAATGTGAGTGCACTATTTTCAATAGAATGCAATCAGCCATAAACTACTCATTCAATTGGTGTAATCTTGAAGGACTCTCCGTTAATCCTTCGAAAACTGTATTAATACCATTTACAAGGAAAAGAAAATATACTATTGCAACTCTTTATCAGGGAGGAGTACAATTGGAACTATCTAAGCAAACTAATATTTGCAGGAGTTCTGTTTGATCAAAAGCTAAACTGGAACGACCATCTAAAGTATACAATCTCAAAAGCACTACTATGCTCTTTAGGTTTGTAGCAATACATTCGGAAAAAAATGGGGACTGAAACCGAGAATGATCTACTGGATATTTTCGGCGATAGTGAGACCCAGATTAACATATGCTTCATTAGTGTGGTGGCCTAAAACCACCGGATCTTAAACTACACAAATATCAGCTCAAAAAAGCTTGGTAAACTCCAACGTCTGGCATGCTCCTCAATAACTGGAGCAATGGCCAGCGCACCCTCTAAAGCCTTAGATGCTCTTTTACATCTTCTACCCTTGCACCAATTCGTGCAACTTGAAGCAGAAAAAGGTGCTCTCAGGCTTGAAGCAGAAAAAGAGCGCGTAAAAAGATTTCAAAATGGAGATCTCGATGGAGTATCAACATCCTGTTTAAAATCAGAGCTCAGAACCTGGGAGTTATCGATGATTGATGCCAATTGGAGGATTGTTTCAACATCACGACAATCAAAACAATTCTTTGCACCTTGTAATAGAATCACACTCAGCCTAGTCAGTTTAAACAAAACAGATCTAAGTACGTTTAGTGGTCTATTAACCGGGCACCGTCCGAGTAGAAACCACCTTAAAAATATAGGTAAGCTGACAGATGACATATGTCGCTTCTGTAATTTTGAAGTTGAAACTTCGGAACATTTACTGTGCCAATGCAGTGTTTTATTTCAGCGAAGATTGCGGATTCTCGGATTGGGTGTTCTTATGCCTAACGAGATATGGTCTTCTGAATCAAATAAGGTTAGGAACTTTATAAAAGAAGTCATATCTTCTTGGGGTGAAATGCATAATCATAGTGCGACCATCACTCATATTCATAGTGATGGAACGAATTGACAGTGCATACACACATAGAAATTATGAATTTTACATGAGACGTAACTCATGCTTGTAAAATGTCGGGAAACGTAAAGAAAGATTTCGTGTAAAATTATGTCTCCTGAGACTGACACATACGTAATTCGTCGAAAGACGTGTTCGATTGAATTTATTTTCGCATCTGTTTGAACTCATTCATATGTGCAAAGGGACGCTTGCATGTGTCGGTCTCAGGAGACAGAAATTTACATGACATTTTGGTAGTGTGTACACAGAAAAAAAAAATATGAAAATGACACATGATTTAATCTAAAACTTCTATGAAAATATATCGATATAATTAATGATTGCATGTAATTTTCAATTTGATACGTCGTAAACAGTGAGAAATACTACCTTCATGCAAAGTTATATCATATTCATTTCAATCTTTTAACTTGAATTCATATTTGCAACTATCATATAAGATACGACACGCTCTTTTTTGCATCTTGAACGCTTCAATTTCATGATATCAAATACAGGGCCGCTCGCTCAGTTTGGCGCCGCCATATTGTATACATGCACGTACGGTAGTAAAGCATAAACAATTGGGAAGAACATTTTCAAAAGTTCGAATAAATTGTGTCGTAGGATTTTTCGGATCACCGAAGCCAGATGATTTTAAGTGCCCAGTCGACATATGTAAACCTAACTGAAAATCTCAAACCTGCAAAAAATCATACAACTGATCCACATAAATTGAATCAGCTTGAAAACTGTTTAAGAAGGTCAATAAAAAGAAGATTTTTGAAATAAACAACTTATTATATATTTTTTTGAATGAAGGAAATGAAATAAATATGTTTTATTTCTAACCTCAAAACCATCTGAACCGTCGATTACAGTATATTTTAAACTTACAGCTCTTATATTGATTGCACGAGTATATTAACAGTTAACTTTTTTTAGTGCTGTAAATTTAAGATCACCTGTAGATTTCTATTTAATATAACAGAGGTAAATTTGTTATATTCAAGTACTCATAATTTTATAGGTTTTGTTTGGGTCGCAGTGGTTTGAGGCTCCTACAGGGATGGATGGGGTGGAGTATTCGTCAAGCCACAATTCACCACTAACCTTTTCTTTCAATTTTGAAATACACATTTAAAATTATTTTGTAGTTTTCAATCTATTTTCATGCACATAAAAGGGGCATGCAAATTTACACGACTTGAATTATACATCTTGTAATATTTGCTAAATTGAAATTATTGATTGTAACATTCAAGTTTATTTTTCACATTAGACAAGGAGAGATAAAAGATGAGTGAAATTTCCCGAATTTCCTTTCTTATTATCCCAATCAATCCAAACATGCAACATCAAGTAAGAAATAGAATCGTTATGAACAAACAAAAACCAAGTTTGAAATCATTCCCTGCATCTCTTCAAACGTTTTTAGGGGGCTGCAGACCACCAAGGGCTGCCAAGGGGGCTGCAGACCACCAAAATATTGTTTCAACATTGGAAAGAACAGTCAGAAACTGATTAGTTTAAGATAAAATGACTACATTTTCATCCACGTCCTGTTCAAGCATTGCAAATAATGGAAAGAACTTTAAAATTCAGTCCTTAAATCTTGAATTTTAGGTTTTTTTTTCCATTATTTGCAATGCTTGAACAGAACGTGAATGAAAATATTATAATGGTTACAATCACCTAGAAAATTGTCGAATTCTCCACGTTCATGGTATTCTTGTATATGACTATTCCTATATTTTAGTAAATCTTGTATCAACTATTTTGAATGGTCATTTGACCATGATCATAGTCGGTTCAAAATCACTATACTGCCATGGTCATCTTAAAACGCAATGATGGTAAAATTTTCCATCAAACTTTTCTCTGTGCTGAAAAACTCACTGCGGATTCAGTACCGATTCAATTCTACCGGTTCGGTACTCCCTTAACGTATACTGTTTATGGTTTATGACGCTTGCTATAAAACGGTTCATGGCTTTGCTACCTAGGCTTTGTTGGTTCGCCACAGATAGCGCATGAAGATTTTTCTATACGCACGGTGAATTCTAGCAACTCAAGTTCGTAATCCGTAGCACAGTCAATGAATGGGTAAAATTTCACTTTCACTTTTTTTAAACACTATTTTTTAAAAAAACTTTTTTGAGCGTATTAGTAGAACGATTGTGATTGGTAAACTAGGAGAATTTAAAATTTAACACTTCATTTGATCACTTTTTAAAAAATAAAAAATTAAACCTTCGAAACACTTTTTTAAATTTTCGCTAGTAATCGCGAGCAAATTCCATTTAATTTCACTATGAGCTTATCTTTTGACAGATAGGCCTATTTCGTCTGCTACTTACAGACTTCTTCAGTGTCGAGTGGGTAAAATTTTCCAAAACGATTATGGCGAAATGACTTGAACTTGCGATAAATAAGGAAAACTTGCCGTTTTTAAGAAGCTCTGTTTATATTATTTTCTGAAACAACCTCCAAACTACCTGCAGCATGTTTTAGAACGTCAGTTAGTGGGACCAATGGATGGCAGAATTGCAATATATTTTCGAGAGCATGTAGGAGAATCTCTTAAAAAAGATGTCGAGCATGTGATGGGAAAGTATTTCTTGAAACAGTTGGTCTCTCGGTGGATACGGGATAGTCGTAAAGATTCTAATCCTTTGAAATTTGTCTCAGAAATTGGTGACATTTCTCTGCACATTTTTGGCATTATTCGAATAAATTTAAACTTGTGAGCTATATATTGGAATATTGAAAAAAAATGTTTTAAGAAGTGTTAAATAAATAAGAACTTGTGATCAAAAATTTGCGGACATTGCTCCTGGACGATCGTGAAGATGGTCAATTCCTAGCTCTAGTTACTAGTCGTCCTGCGAGTACATGCGATACAATCATTCGGAATTCGGCGCTCTTATTGGTTTTGGTTGGAATGAACTTAACCCAAGTGTCCGACCCTCAGAAAAGTATGGAAATTTGTCCTACACAGAGATAAATTTGATAGTCAATTTTACGATTATTGGGGGTAAAGATGACTATTGCAGTATAGTGATTTTGAACCGACCATGAAACGACCGTTAAAAATAGTTGATTCAACATCTACTATAATGTCGGATTAGTCCTTGTTACCATGATCACAGAGAACAGACATCCAAGCTAGAGTGCCCAGCGTGTGTAAATTTCTGTAATTGCCATTTTAAAATTACAGCTTATTTCCGTTAGTTTTGGTGAATCGTATGTTTATGGCGCCACTTGTCCACCTTGAGATTTGATATTCTATTAATTTTAGTTTGGTGAAACCTAGACTAGGCGGCGTTCTTTTTCCAACGGATTGCTTTTAAAAATTTACACAGTAAAATGGGGAAAAAATGTTCGAGCCTGGATGTCTGTTCTCTGTGCCATGATTATAGTAAAGAATGACAAAACCGTGGTAAATTAGTCCTTTTTCATCATTTTCATGGTTATTGTAACCATTATATGTCATCTTGACCATGATTTAATTGTCAGTATAACGAATGAAATTTTCTCAGTATACAATTTCACGTTTTTTTTATGTGTTAGTTTATGTGTGTATTATTAGATGCATAGGAACAGCAAAGGATCAGAATGAACAATTAAACGGTTACTTCACGGTTAATTTACGAATAAGAGTTCCATGGGTCTCTCGGAACCGTTTCGTGGAATGAACCAATTACTTTTTATCTGAAAATATAAATTTGTATAGGAGTAGAGTCATTAAACTGGGCTTCGCATGCTGAAGGGCTTACGGTGAAGCATTCTCAACGGCAGCCATTAGAATTTAGAACAATTTAGAATTGATATGACTCAGAATCTGTTCTAGAAATTGAATACCTCATCACATCAGTTTCTGTGCTTACTTGCTGTGAGCAATCTGATGGAGTTCGAATCGATGTTCATTCACTACCAATCGAGATATATGAACTTGAAATAGCGGTGTGAGTTTTCGAGAGAAAGAGAGAGATAAAAGATAGGAACAAATTTATTGAGCAGCAATTCACCTTAAGGACATACACGACCGACTTTCTCGCGTTTTGCTGAGCACAAATCTCAAATACTATGAAGACTTCATGTATGTTATTTTCAGCAAATGTTTGCTTCTTTGGAGCATCCTTTATTTAGCAATTTGAACGCTTTTTGTTTCGATACCGCTGTGATTTTCAGTTTCAAACACTTGAAGTAAAAATTGTCTTAACCTAGAATTTATATTGAAGAAAGACCCGTTCGTGTATGTCCTGGATGCTTGGTGATATTCCAACTATCGAGATGATTTGGCTCAGGTGATCCGAAACGATTTTTGACACATATTTATCGGTGAAAATACATGTGCAATTCCACATAATATTCATTAACACATAGGGTTCTTTGGGAAACACAAATGAAGTTTATGTGCCAAATGAATAAAATGTATGGTCCAGTGCTGTAAATAGTCATTTCGAATCAATGCGATTTAAATGCCGATAACTCGTTCCAAAACCTGATTTTCAAAGTATCACATACTATGAATTGGTTGTGCTTGATTATTTTCATAGATTTGTTTCACAATATTTTGTTTAAACTTTCATCGAACTCATCATTGAATATCTTTTGAATATGACAGTGAATATAACACTTTCGAGTTACCAGTTAGGGAACGTCCATTAATTACGTCACGCAAAAATTGGCTTTTTATAACCCCCCTTGACACGTTTTTTGTATGGACCTTCAAATTTTTTTGTATGAATCGTCCCGTTTTTCCAAACCCCCTCTACCCCTTTACTGCGTGGCATAATTAACGGACCTTCCCTTAGGGCGATGCACTGTTAGACAAAGTGTAGAATTAGCCAAGAGCTACAATTGTATTCACAAATTCAGCTTTCTGAAACAAGTTATCGATAAATTCTAGGAAAAATTTTCAATAGGGCGAATCTAACATTGAGAGATTATTTCCTGTCTTGCCCCCTTTTATTCATTACAGCGCCATTATAAACTTTTTAGGGATTCTGTAGTACAGAACATAACAGTGCTGGCTAGCATACTCTACAAATAATAGAATGAAAAACGTAAAAGTGATTGGAACATGAATGAAAGAGAAAGTAATCAAAGAGAGTCTTTCAATGCAAAATTCGTTCTAGTGAAAAAAGTCCCTAGAATTTTTTTAGATGAGACGAAATAACTAAAGGGTGTTCCGATCAAATTTTGGTCAAACAGTATTGTGTGTGTGAGTCGATCAAAGTTGTTCCCATCGGATCCAAAGCCTACAAGCATTGTTTTTTTTTTTTGTAATCGGTGCTATCGCTCTGGAACTGTTTATCAATTTTGCAAAATATATATAAAAGTTTTTGCACTACAAATTTATATGAAAGACTACAAAAAATCACATTCGCAATAACTATGCTTCGAATAACAACAATATAGTAACTATCGAGAAGATTATAAACATCCTAAACTGCGTGAATGCATGAAAATACTTCTAAATTGGAAGAACGGTATTTTTGTAGAAATCCCTGCAGGGAATTCTGCCGAAATTTGTGGAGCAATCTCTTGAGAAACTTTGCAACAAACACTTCTTCAGCGTATTACTTGAGGAAAATATTGAAATAAATTCCGGAGAACTAGATTTAAGAATACCTGCAGACATCGTGGACAAATTTAAAACAAAAAAATCTTAGAAAAACTCCTTGCGGATTTTAAAAGCTACGAATTTTACATATGAGATTATGGAATTCGTCAAAAAAATCTTCTTAGATTTCTTCAACACATCATATTCAGGAACTACCTTATAGTTATTGTGTAGTTCTTTCAGGTGTCCTCTTTAGAATCACCCAATTTCACAAGTTCAGGGAATCCTCCAAACATTTCATCAAAAAAAAGTTTTGAAACCCTTCATTGGCAGTTTTTCAAAACTTTTCTCCGGTAGAAACTCCTGAAAGCATCCCTGGAGGACTGCCTACAATTTTATTCGTTTGCTTCATGGGCCTAAAACAGCACACTGAAAGTAAAATCGGTAAACATATGGATCCCAAAATCTACTCTCTTTTTTAAATTTGAGGTTTTTCGCTTTTCAGTACTAGAATCTTTATTTTGTCTGGATTTGCTGTGTTATTTTGACAGAATATTTTATGGGTTATTGGTTGAGACTTTTTAGTCCATTTAGCCGATGCGACGGTACTTCAAGACTGCATTGCGAAATACCCATCCGAAATAACCGTCCAAAACCACACAGAAAAAAATAATTAATTTAAAAATGCGAGTAAAATTTCAAGCCAAAGGAGGCGTAAACAAAGAAATTGCTTGCAATCTTTCATGCGCCATACAACAATGTTTGCAATCTTTCAAAAAACAGGCTAGATTCAGGCGTTATCTGGCTTAAATTTACATGAAATATCCCATTATTTTCAGCCAAATCTAGCATTCCCAGTATGTGCATTAGATAAGTTTAATGTTTCTTTTTACCTCGAGCCATCAATGACCGCGTAAAATTCCCAACTCAAAACCCACTCCAATCAAAGCCATCCACCAATCAATTTGTTATGATGACTCATCAGCATACAGTTTCAAGCTTATTTCGTTTTTCCCTGGGAACGGAACACGAAAGGAAGTGCTTCCAAGTGTGGCACATTCCATTACTGTGTAACCGGACCCGCCACCGGTAGTGTTACACCGAAAATTCCTGAAACCATTAAATGCGACTCAACGGCTTGAAGATTCGCCTTTGTTTTGCACCGCACCAATTGTGCTGACCAACGTCAAAGTTTTAACCCCAAAATGTCATCCGATGTTGAGTCGATTAAGAAATTTTTCTCAAGCACTCCAAAACAAAAACAAGCAACGAACAAGAATTCCGGTAAAGTAGGCCTCTTTTTGCTGACAGTTGAATTTTGTTTGTTTCGCTTCACTCGACCCGTGCCCAGGCTAACTGGAACATTTTCGCGACGCATTTTAGACGGGCAGTGCGAAATAGGACCCGTTCTGGAAGTGCAGCGGCAAAAGGCAATGCACGGCAAAGGCACGCAAGGTTCGTTGTCCGATCGGCGGGTGCTGATGGAGATAACGGATTCCTTGGCCTTCGGGTTTCCGATCGCACCGTTTGAAATGTGACACATGCGAGACCTGCGAATGATCCAACGGAATCGACCTACACGGCAATTTTGCAACCCCAAAAAGCCGAAAAGTTTCAACCCACGAGACCCCGATGGCATGACGATCGGATTAGTGAACAATTCAAGAGGCAACTTTGTGACCCAGAGGGCGAAACTTTCGGCACGATTTGGCGAATGTGCCAAATAGCCTCTTCGAGCCATCCCGGCGGCGGTCTGATGCAACTCCGTTCGTTGTGTATTTTGCGTCCCCCGAAATCTTCGCAATCGTGAGTTTATTGAACTCGGACGCAAAAGGTCGCCCTGCTGCCAATCAGCGCCCTCTTTGTGTCTGGATTTTGGAAGCTGCGGAAAATGTTTTGCAATCGCCGTTCTTTTGCGACCCTGCTAGGTGAACCATCGAACCCTCCCGCAGTTATGCAATACGAACACTTTTGTGTAAATATGACTTATTGTTCCACGCGCCGTATGTGTGTGCCACATTCGTTCGGCTCAAGTACCCCGAAACGGCGATGCAAAACCGTTTATGTTTTTGTTTTGCTTTCAGCATCTGTGGTTGTTGGATGTTATCTTTCGGTCGATCGTTGCCGGTTTAGGAAGGTTTTTTTTTTCTCACTTTCACTAGGTCATGTGCAACTATTCAAAGCGGGATCGGCCGGCGCTCCGAAGCACACACATGTGCGGCTGCTCGTGATTCTCCGGTCGTGTCGTCGGTGCAGTTCGGTTTCGGAGTAGGCGCAGGCGAGAGGCGCAAGTTTGACTAATGGGATCTACGTGAGATCTGTGTCATATTTTTTGTGTGTGTCTGGTTTCGCTTCGAAGACGGGATTGTGGGAGTGGAGGACGACGCGTGAGCAACTTTTGAGTGGGTGCTGCGACGACTTTTGACAAATGGAAGCGGAATTGAGCGATATTTCGGGATGGAATTTCGGTTTTGGATCAGATTATTGGAAAATTTTGGGTTTATCATGCTCAATTTCCGAGGGAAAAATCCAGGAGTTAAAAGGATAGCTGTAACTCTAAGACCGAATGTTCCCATATAAATAATATTCGATTGTTCATCTTTCCTTTCGCTTACCGCACGCAAGGTTGCCAGATTATTTTTCGTGCCCATCTTAAATTTTTGCCAAACAAATCTTTTTTATTCGTGTTTACCAGCAGAAAATCTTGGCAAAAATCTTTACAAACTTCGTGCGGAATGGAAGCTTTGGATGTGCTTGAATTCTAATGCACATCTCTTTTGTCATTGCTATTGAATTGAATGTAAAATAAAACAGACATATACTCATCAAAACACATTTATTTTGATTCGCTGAGACAAAACGGTCTTTTCAATAGGGTTTAAGTGCAATTGTCGGTTTCTCTACATCACACTACAGCAAAACTGATTTTCGTTCTTCATGAAAATGGATGAGTATTTTCGGAGGAAATCGATCATTTCACTCAAGTGCTTCTGACAGGCCAGTATTGACATTAGAATGAATCATGAAATCTGGAATACCTGAAGAAATTATTGAAGTTTTTTATTCTGCAGAACTGTGGCCACAGACTCGGGAAAATCGGGAAATGCGGGAAAAATGCGGGAATCCATAATCATCGGGAAATATGCGGGAAAAAGGCGGGAATTTCAAAAGTCATCGGGATTTTTCGTCAAATGGAAGGAACCATACTAACACCTTCTTCAAATGATTTGAGTAGCGTTTTTGTCATTTATTCGGTCCACCATTGTTCAGCCTGTTCAAAACGTACCGCTTAGAGCATCTTCAGCGGTGGTCTATTTTAACATCTTTATAGTTGATTTGCATCAGCAAACTTAAAAAGAACCAGCTCAAACAGACCAACTTTGCGGTCCCCGCACCGGTGTGGTGTTTCTTGTTGTTAAACCCACCAACACCTATCATCTTGTCAATCTTAAAATATCCAGAGATCAGAAGTTTTGTTTTTTTTCAGAGACCGAGGATTTTTCGCAAACTTTTTATCCATGGATTGGTTTGAGTAGTGTGTGAATGCATGCTTCTCATTTATATATTAGATAGTTTAGTTTAGATTAGATAGTGATAGATAGAGCCACGCCATCCTATGACAAGAAGCACTTGCTGCGACGTTTCAACATGCCAAGGGATATGATCCTAGACATTATGGGACAATTACAGTCAACTGATGACTTTTTCCAGCAGTTGCAATGCAGCTGGATATGTTGGCCTTAGTGTTACATAGGTGCACTAAAGCTTAACGGATGTGGGCGTATGTCCTCAGCTAGTTCTCTTGACGAAAACTTGGGGGTTGGTGACCCTGAGGAATTTTTGCAAATCTGTCCTTAATCTGTCCAATATCGGAAAAGTTTAAGAAACTGATAGACAAAAATTATCTCCCATACGTTCGAAAAAAAATCTTGTAAATTCAGTGCACTTAGAAACTCAAGGAACTTATCAGAAGCTCGGTATACTTTTAAGATTTGACTTAGACTTTCCCGAGGTTTAGCTACTCTCCCTGATGCCAAAGGAACATACCATAAAATCAGGGAACTTTCCAGAAATTAAGGGTTCTTCCTAGAAGTTCAGACAACTTTCCTGAAATTCAGATTGTTTTCTAGAAATTCAGGAAATTGTCCACAAATTCAAGGAGCATTCCACGAGTTCAGGGAAGTTTCCAAAAGTAAAGGGTTCTTCACAGAAGTTCAGGTAACTATCCAGAAATTCAGAACGCTTCCAGAAGTTTAGAAAACTTATCAGATTATTTTTGGTATTTTTTCAGAAGTTTATAGAACTACTCAAGATAATCAGGGAACTTTCCAAAAATTCAAGGAAATTTCCAGAAAATTAGAGAACTTCCAATAGAGAACAGTCAAGAAATTCATGAATCTTTTCAACAGTTAGCTGATCTTCCTTGAGGTTTAGTGAACTTATTAGAATTTCACGAAACTTGCTTGACATATACCGAACTTCTTAGAAGTTCAGCGAACATGTAGGAGTTCAAGAAACTTCCTTGAAATTCAGGGTTTCTCATGAATTCAAAAAATTTCTCAGAACTTCAGAAAATGCTCATAAAGATCATGAAACTCCCTCAAAGATCAGGAAACTTTCCACAAGCTCAGCAAACATCTCAGACGTTCAGAGAACGTCCCAAATATTAAGAAGAAGTTCAGGGAACTTTCCAGAAGCTCGAAAAACTTCCGAATGTTCAGGGAATTCAGCAATTCAGGAAATTTTTCAGTAGTCCTGCGATCTTCCAAGAATTTCAGAAAACTTCCCCCAAGATCGAGGAACTTTCCAGAATTTCAGAAAACGTCCCAGATAAACAGGAAACTGGATTTTTGGAGCATTCGAAAAGTTTGGGAAATATTCAAACGATTTTTCCATAAGTTTGGGAAGCTTCCTCGAACTTCAGGGATCTTTCCAGGTGATCGAGTAACTTTCCAATCGTTCCGAAAACATCCCAAAAGTTCAGGGTATTTAAGTTTTAAGAAGAACTTAAACTTCTTACTACTCGATAAGTTTTCGAACCCAACCAAAACAAGAATAACGAAACCAACTAATTTTTAATCAATTTCATAGAATTTCCACCTATTCACAATCTTGGTGATTTAACAACATCTCGGTCATGCTAATTATTCCACAGAAATTCCAACGCTTCCAAGATTTTTTTTTTCAATTTCTTGTAAGTTATTTGAATATGTGTGATATTCTGCTTTTTATCACAGAATACATATGTACCTGCTGGAAGTTAAAACACTTCTCGGAAGCGAAATCTGATTTTCCAGATTCCCGTCATTTCCAGAAAATTGTTCCTATTCCATGAATGACCAGCAAAATTTTTGGAAGTTCATCCATAGTGGAAGTTTCCAGAAACGTTAATAATTTTTCGGCAATTCAATGAACTTCTCTAAAGTTCCACCATTTCTTTTTTTCGAAAGACATCGAGCGAACTTCATGATTATCTGGAAACTTCCAATTATTTAATTCAACTTCCGAGAAGTTGAATCAACTTCTGGCATGTTCATTATAGATATTTCCACCCAATCTTCATAATTTTTCTGAAGTTCATTAAATTAAATTTTTAAAGAGTGCGTTCAGTAAGAAATTTAGAAACTTATATAAGTTCTGAAATGATGCAAAATAGATCCGGTATAAAACTAAATTTACAAACACCAGCGATGCAGCGATGTTTTTGCGTTTGGTCTAAACAAATACATCCAAACCACGATTTGAACCACCGTTGAAGATGCCCTTAGAAGATCTGGCTACACGGCTGTAACAGGTGAGGCCCAGAAATGAACTTATCTTTCATGTGGTGGCGAATGTGTTTGAAGCTTGGCGAATTGCGTTTGTAAGGGTGTTAACACATGGTGAAACAAGAATTTGGCAGCTGTGCTCAATGCCGTCTGACGTTATTTGCCGGATTCCAGAGAAAAGAAAATGGTTTGGACAAATCTCGGCTAGAACCAAGCTACCAAATTTTAAGCATTTGTTGAAAATTGGCTCATCATGTCGCACAAAAAGGCATATTTTAAATAAATGGAAAGTGTCTGGTGGTTAATCAAACTGGAAAAAGTTTGGGAGCTCAGAGATTTCGCTACGAGTAATTGTTGTTGTTGTTGTTTTTTATTAATGACATTTTACATCCATCGGATGCATTCATGTCAGTTTCAGTTGTGAAAATGTAGAGTGTACAATATGAGGTGAGTGATGTTGTTTATAATAAATATGAATTAATTTCACTTAGCTTTTTTTTCCCTTGGTTATTGCTCCTCCAGATGATGCACCTTCGTTGGCACTTATCTTTAACATGTTCTGTTTTTTCTCCATCATCTTAACAGTCGAGAAAATAAGGCAAAAATGCGGAAAAAATGCGGGAATTTTAATATTAAGATTGTGTGGCCACCCTATGTAAGAATCTTTGCAGACATCCAAGAATTTTTTTCAATAATAATTCTTCAAAAAACGCTTGGAGAGTTTTTTAAGTTAAGAATTAAATATATGAGATTATGAATTCGTGCAAAACATTCTTCTAAGATTGCTCCAACAAATCAGGGTTATCTCCACGAATGACTTCAGGAATTTCCTTATTGTTTTAGTGTAGTTTTTTCAGGTGTCCGCCAGGAATTCCTCCAATAATTTCATCGCAAGAAAGTTTTAAAAAACTACCGATACGATGCCAAAGAAACTCCTGAAAACTCCAGAAGGAATCTCAAGGATTGTCTGAGAACTTTTCATAAAATCTTTGGGAAATTCTATAAAATTTTCTTAAAAAATTATCTCATAAAATGTATCGAGAAATCATTTAGGGGCACACTCACAAACTGACGTTCAGACTGTCTTCTGTTACTGTAAATGTCAATTGTTTTATATTGCTTCATGGGCCTAAAACCAAGGGGCAAGACAACTCCTCATCGCGAGCAATTTCAAAGTTGCTTTTGAGGTACCTCGAGTAACCCTCGTTGCTCAGCAAGCGAGCACTGTCATTTGTTTTCTCTCTGTTTCTGCACAGCAGCTGTCAAACCAACCGACGCTAGTACATGAGCTCTCGACACTTTCAATTTTGTTTTTAGTTTCTCTATTTAACTCGGTTTTTGAAAACAACCTACATGCACTCAAACTATATATCTGATTTGCTCGTACAATTTCATATCGTATTTACTATTATTCGTGTAAAGCTTTGCCTCTTTTGAGAAGAAGTTATTTTTTAATGCCTCCAATTGAATCATACTTTGAATAAACCAATCAGTTTTGGCTTGACCAGCTATTTGCTACTGCAGCATCATTCCGCCAGTCGGACAGACTGTGAAGAGACAAACGGGCTCAGCCCGCTGCTCTCCAACCCAACCCAGATTTTTAGCAAATAATCAATCTATATATATCGCTATCATGCCTCATTATTGTACTTCAGTAAAGCATAGTCGTGGAATAGGGCTCACCGTTGTGCCATCGTCTATTGCCATTAACAGAATGTTCACAGTGTTTTCAAACAAATTGGAAGTCAAACGTTCCGAAACCCTGGCAACCCAGGCAACTAAGAGTAGAGCTGTCTCACCCCTAGCCTAAAACAGCTCACTGAAAGTAATATTGGTAAAAATTTGAATCCTTAAATGTATTAATTTTATAAATATGTGTTTTAATAGTGGACAAACGATTGTTAAAATTCTTGAAAATCTTGGTTTATCTAAAAAATCTGTAATCTTTACGTATGAAAAAAATTTAAAAAATCAGTGTCAATCTAGATAAATCTGTGCATGTGGCAACCCTGACCGCACGTCAGCGATGGAAAGGGAGATGGCACGGCACGACTGTAAGATTAACTTTACGCTTTCCAATTGTCACAGTGTCGCTGTCACCGGAAATTGTTTTGGTCGTTTCATTGTTGTCTGATTGTCTTGTCTATCTACATGGAGCTTTCAAGCTCGCACATCAAACTTGCTACACGGAAGAAACAAAGTACCTAGAATTGTATTTTTAAACTCAAAATTGAGTACTGTTGTTGAACCGGAGAGATGGGTAAATTTGATTCTGCCCATTAGTTAAAGATTACTCAATGGGTGAGTACTTCATTGACAACTCATTTTTGAGTAAAAATGGAAGGTGTTTGCAAACTTTCATTATTTGACGTATATCAGATTTAAATACCGAAGCACAATAAATATGTTACGGTACTAAACTAGCCGTTATTGTAAAAAATCGAGGAAAATAGGAAACAAACAAAATTCATAAAATTATCAACAAAATTTATGTTTTTATTCTAACATCACGAGAAAGGCACTTTATTTTAAATGCTATATAGCATTTGCTAACTAACCGTGCGAAAAAAATGTTCATTCTTTGGTTTTTACAAGTTTAGGTTTGCGTTAGGTTAAATTTACCCACCATAAACTTTGGATACAGTTACTCAAATCTGAGTACTATGGCACGGATCCCCAGAGTTGGGTGAAATGAACTTAATTTTGGGTTTTTTGTTTCTTCCGTGTACATTTTGTAGAAGCAGTATAAGTGGCTGAGAAAAGTCCCATGTACAGAGCTGTGCGTTATCAGACGGAAGGTACCTTGGACGGTTTGTTATCGATCGTATTTTCAATTTTCTTTTATCCCAAAGCATAATTTCAAAATGATTCATAGAAAAGTAATGGCTCTCTATCCAAATCGATATTCAACTCGATTTTGTTTATATTGTTACTTAGGACCTAATGCAATGTTTGGCTTGAAAAAAAATCTCCTGTAAATTTTACAAATATTGCTGTATTGCTCTAGATTGCATTTTTGCCTTGTCGGTGCGTATCGAGAAATCGACCTTTAAAGTAATTGTTTACGATTGGCTTTTAGGCCCTTAACATGAATTACTCGAGATTTGTTCTAGTTGTCACAAAAAGTGAAAAAGCAGTGACTACTAGCAACACCGCCAAACCAACAACAAACTGCCTGCTTGTAACATAACTCGATGGAGGCGGTAGAGGCGGTTGTCAAAGCGACCAATAAAAAATGGTCTTTTTTGACAAGTAAATGGTCTTGTTTTTGCACTAACAGCTGGCAGGTCCTGTCCTAGGTGATGACTTGTCTTAAAACGCGCACTCTTTCAGAGTTTGAGCGCGGAGAAATTCAGGTTCATCGTGAAAATGGACTGACAATCCGTGAGATCGCAAGCAGAATAGGAAGGGGCAAAACGGTGGTACATAATTTCGTGAAATTGGACTATCTAGAGAAATTAGGGCGTCCAGCATCGGTTTCAGAACGCGCAAAACGTGAAATTAAGCGATTGGCAATCAATCGTAGTCTTTCTCCGGGTGATATCAGGAAGGAATTGAATCTTCCAGTGCCTAAACGTCGAGTACAGCAAATTTTAAGCAGTGATAATAATACCAAATATGGTAAAAGTGTGCCCGTCCCTCGCTTATTGCCTCGACATAAAATAGATTGAAACTTGCAGAAAAGGATCAATTCTGGGAAAAAAAGCTGGGAAAATGTGGTGTTCAGCGATGAACAGAAATTCAATTTAGATGAACCGGATGGATCAACTAACTGTTGGCAGTATATAAGACGCGAAAAGCCACAAATCGTGACATTTTGATGGGGTCACACTGATGATCTAGGCAGGTTTTAGTCTTGCTGAAAAAACACCAGTGTGTTTCGTTTCGACCAGAATGAATTCTGAAAAGTAGGTGCAGCTCTTGGACGAGATTTTGATCCCATTCGCTGAATAATATTGCTGAAAATATTATGGATGACATCGGTCTGTTCCTCGTTCAAGTTTGTGCACACTTGTACTTCATTGTATTGGTATTCACTTTTGCCGCAGAGATGGCGCTGTAATCTATCCTTGCAAAATGAGGCTCTAGATAGTTGCCGTTTTGGATAAAGTTGATGAAAATGTAGAATGTAGTCACTTGACATTATCAGATTAGTTCCAAATTGCACCGCAAAGATGGCGCTGCAGTCTATCTTTGCTAAATGAGGCTCTAGAGAGTAGCCGTCTTGAGCAAAGTTGTAGAGAATGTAAAATGAAGACATGAAAATATGAAGAAATAATCACATTAGTTCAAGAGCATACCGCAGAGATGGCGCTATAGCCTTTCTTTGCCAAATGAAGGTCTTTTTTTAATTTTTTTTTTACGCAAGTAGGCAAAAAAAAAAGTCATCTATGCAGAGTTTTCAAATTCAAATTGAAATAAAAAAGTTACAGCAAAAAACTATTTTTTCCAATTCCCACCCTAAGGAAAGTTAGAAAAACTGTTATAAAACGATACGTAGATGAGATAGAATCAAAATTTCTTAACCAAAGTTTCATTAGATTCAAATATCTACAATTCTGTTGAAGCAAAAATCCTCTAAACCATAAGAACTAAAAGTTGATTTTTTTATTATGAACATAACAGGACCACCCTAGTCGCAACCCAAACCAAAAGATAGATCTTATTTAAAAAATCAAATCTCCCGAAGACACCATCTGTCTAAAGATAATGGTTTTCGAGTTATCGATTTTTGTCGCGAAATTTGTCCATTCGGACCATAGTGGAAGGGTGCATTCGTGCCTCACGAAATTATTTATTTCGTTAGTCTACAAACATACATACATTTAGTTGTTGCGTTAGTCTATTTCCAGTAATCTTTTCCTACTCCATTTCGTCCTTCTCAACTCTTATTTTTCACTACTTCTTTACTTCTCCTTCTATTGCTTCCTTGGTTTGCTTCATCTTTTCCTGGTTTTTGCGATTATTCTACTGTTCTTATCACTATTTGTATCCTTCTTTTTTTACTTTCCTCCTTCCTTCATTCTTTTTCTGCTAATCGTCTCCAATTTTTTTTCCTTCTGTTTCTCTACGTCTTCAACTTCGTGTGCTTCGTGTGCTCTTCCATTTCTCTTCTTCGACATCTATTCGTCCACTATATCCGCTTTGCTTTTCATCTTCTTCGATTGTGTAACGTTTCTCCCATTCACGATATCTTCTTCTATTTCACTTTTGCATTTCGCTTCTTTTCACTGCTTTGCTTCCTCGGTTGTCCTGCAATTTCCTCTGCACGGCCAACCGTTTCAACTCAGTTTTGAGTCGTTTTTGACTCACTGTCGTCCAAAGTGGAGTCACTTAAATTTAAGTAAATCTTACTGGCATTGACAAGTCTGATTTGTCGAAACATCGACTCAAATCAGATGGATGTTTTTGATTTGTCGACTTGTCAATGCCAGTAACATTTACTCAAATTTAAGTGACTCCACTTTGGACGACAGTGAGCCAAAAACGACTCAAAACTGAGTTGAAACGGCTGGCCGTATGCTTTTAATTTTTTCCAATGTTAAAATGAGAAACTTTGCCGAAGATGGCACCTCTCTGGAGCTTCATTTGACAACGATAGACTGCAGCACCATCTCTGCGGCAAGATCATGAACTAATACGGTGTTGTCAAAAGAAGACCAATGACATACTGAGACATTTTGCCCAAGGTGACAACTATCTAGAGCTTCATTTGGAAAAGATGGTGTGCAGCGCCATCTATGCGGTTTGATTTGGAACTAATCTGATCATGAAAAAGAGACGGCAAATGACATAACGAGAAACTTTGTCCAAGATGGCAACTCTGCAATTCTGTTTACACATCGAAACCAAACGCCAAAACCTCCTTTCCTTTGTAGCAGATTCCCGTTGGCCAATGTTACTGGAAACAATTATTTTCACCTTCAATGCATTTATCAGACCATAACCTATCAAATAGGGTACAAACACTGTGTCTAGGTTGAAATTTCATAATTCTAGAAAGGGTTGAAATCCGAGTCAATATTGACCCTAATGTTTTATGTGTTTTTTCTAATACCTGAGGGAGCTTAATGGTGGAATAGTTGCAAAGAGACAACATATATGAAAAACTTCCCTAGCAAAGAAAAATAACAAGTTGGTATCATATAAGTAACAAGATGTGTTATCTAAGATATCGTTTTGATTTCGGCTGTTATTACATAACAAATTTAGTTATCGGCATTGGCTAGTTTTATTATCATATGTTATCATTTTAAACATACAATTTTCACCAGAATACTAAGCATATTTAAATACAGGATTTGTTAACCAGATGTTCTCTAGATCAAGATGAGATAATAAAAGAAGTTATTATTGTGATATTCAACGAGTATTTTTTTGTTATTCATGTTGTCATTTTAGATGTTTATTCAGCCTCAATGATAACATATTGAGTGATCAAACAATGATAACCAGGTATTAGAATTTGTTATCAGTTTGGTATAATCCTTTGTTCGGGTACACAGCGTTCCGATTCACTTGTATGCACACTGCTTAGCTTACCCGAGCAAAGGTTTATTCCAAATTGATAACAAGTTCTAATATCAGATTATCAGTGTAACAGTAAAGAGATAACAAGTTAATATTCGTTGGATATCACAATATTAAACCGTTTTATTATCATCGAGTTCGATTCGAGAACATATTTGATATGATATGAACAAATTTCTTGGGATAATAACAAATTGTGTTATTAACATAATATCAAATTCATACACCAATAACTGAAGTAGTGCTTCTGGTGAGAAGCTCAATTTCATACCCTTCACATGGTGTTAATATTCAGCATTCGTCAGCATGCTGGTAGAATTCAGTAACGTTCGTCAAAAATCGTCTTAAAAAATTGATAACAGTTGATAACAAAAAATTTCAATGTTGAAAACTAAATTTGTTATGCGAGAACAGGTGAGCTCAAAATGATATCTGAGATAACAAAACTTGTAAATTATTTGATACCAGTTTGTTATTTTACTTTGCTAGGGTAGACTAGTTGTACTTATCAACGTCGCTCAGGTCACTCAATTTGTCAATTTGAGGGAAATTTAATAACTCAATTTAAAGTTCACCATTTTTCAAAAATAAAAACGAACCAGTCGAGCACTCGACACTGAAAAAAAAATCTGTCTGTCAAAGGATAAGCTTTTTCTAGTGGAATCTAAAGGAATTTGTTGTGATAGTTTGAAAAAGTGTTTCAATTTATTAAAATATTTTTTAAAATATGTGTTTTTAAAATATTGTTTTTTTTTTTTCAAAAAGAGATCTTTTTAAAAGAATGATTTTTTTACAAAAGAGACTTTTTAAAAAAAATGAAGGGATAAAAGTGTAAGTGAAAGTGTATTTCAAAGTAAAATTCTTTTGTCTGTGTCCATCTTTGTCCATACTTGCGAAACATTTCAACTGGAACGAACTCACCGAATACGTCAATGAACATAAATGGTGGCGAACGAACCGCTCTGGTCACGAATTCACTCGATCTTTAGATGTAAATTCCGGAAAATCCTAACAAAGAATCCATCTAGAATTTTGCCACCCCCCTTTAACTACTGTAGCGCCTCTAGTTGTCAAATTGAGAAACTCCTAACAGCGCGCGTTGGCCCGGGAAGCTTAAAGAGGTTCCCGTGAGGTTCTAACGTGGATAAACCAACTGTCGAAAAAGCCGAAATGTGTTAGAATGGTTGTAAACATAATTATCGTTGACTTCATTGAAAGTATTCTCGATCCTCCGAATTGTTCAGATTTTCGTTCCATCGAAAAGTTTCGGGAAATTACCAAGCGTTTCAGGAAGAAATGTGACAAGGCAATCAGTGTCGTTTGATTTCTTGGAGAAGTGATGAGCAATAATGGCAGATTAGGTTGACAGTTTCACAACTTCGAAGTTCAATCCAAGAAGCTGACAAATGGTTTGTCTTGTATCTTTCCCTTGAGGTCGAATAGAAGGCTTACCATGTGATGCCGATGACCGAATCAGCGCGTCCAAATTCTTAATGGAACAGACTTTATCTGTGTGTTTGTAATTAAATGGGGGAGTCCACTGTTATTGAACGTCCTGAATTAGAAATCCCAATTTCCTCACATTAATCAACCGGAAATACTCTCACAGCCGCATGATACAGCACCATCACAGTCGCGCCCATTGCAATCCACAGTCCGAAAATAAGTTGCAACCGTTGCCTGGCAACACGGTGCCCACAGTGGCGCCGCCAAAACTCCGCCTGACGTGGCCGCCCGGTAAGGTTACACCGACACTGCCCAATCCTGGCGTCGTTGTATTGGAAAGCAGGATTCCGATAGTAATCGCCCAAGGATGAGCTGTAGTACTCGTCTGCAGCCCGCAACGTTATCGAGGTCATATTGTCGATTATTCGTTCAACCTTGATGCCTATGTAAATGTTTATCCATCCTACAAAACTGTTCATTATAATGTTAGTCGTTTCGTGGAACCGTCTACATCTGCCGGGCTCTGAACGATCCCAGTGAGTCAGTTCCGCCTGCCAACAGCCGTACGGAGCAACAATTCGGGCCCTGTAGCGGAACATCTGCTCGAAGTTGCATGTGCCGTAGAACGTCAAAACTCTGGAAGTCGGAATTTTGTCGCCGAAGTACTCGAAATCGACGCAAGGGTTCCCGACTAGCTGATGGGGCAGACTGGTGTGCTTCTTGCGGACATCCAACAAGAGCAGCTCGCTGTTTTCTGCCACGAACTGCAGCAGTTTAGGTCTTGGTGAACGCCTGCAAGGCTCGAGCTCGACTACGGACCGCACTGGTTCCAGGAGAACTAGAAGCAACAGCAGTATCGGTGTTGCTATCATGGTGATTATGGGGAAATAGCGGACCAATTTTCGTTGACCGGCTTTTAATACCTTGGGGGTGCTTAATCGATTGTTTGCCGACTGATTACCCGTTGCGTGGTGTAATGATCCAGGAGGCGTTCAATTTTGATGGAGCAACTAATTCGTTGTTGTTCGCCAGTCCGGCGAACAGGGAAATTGCACGATGAATAAAATTTACCTGCAAGCATTCAAATTTTTCATTTGATCTCGTCGAGAAATATGCAAAAATCAAGAATAATTGCGAAAAAGTTAAAAGTATTTCAACTGGAATGAACTCACCAAATTCATCGTCAAATGACAAAATCAGTTATATTGATCAAGAAATGGTAATTCTGGAAAATGTCAATCAATGACAGCGTTTTGATCTGGAATCACGACTGAGGCGGCTGTGAATCGACAATAGATCGATGCAAAAAGTGAAAATTGTGCTCTCCAGTGCTTAAAATAGTCCGAATCGCGTCCTAAACAGTCTCCTGAAATTTTAGCTAAGTTGATAAGAAACTGAAACTAACACAGAAAGCCATGAGAATTTTGCGTGGACATTACTATGTTGTAAGCAAACTGCCATTATGTCATAGACTGGTTTAAATATGCAGAAAGATTAGACGAAAAGGCAATTGTCAAGGTCTTATACCCAATCGAAAAAAGGACCATTATCAAGAGTAAGTTAAAATAATGTGGACAAGCAGACAGGATCGGATCTAGTTTGAAGAAATGGTTGACAAAGTCGGCAAATCAGATTGACAGCTGGAAGATATTATGCGAAAAGTTTTCTGTATTGAACAAACTCACCAAATACAACAGTTATTGAAAGTGATGCCAACGAACTGCAGTCTTCAATACATTAGTCTCCAATCTCCTTTCTCTGTAATGCTTTTATGGTATTTGAAAATCACACCTTCCCACTTCACTTTTTCGAAACCAAGCTCACAGCCACAACACAGCACAGCCCGACCACAACCGCCCCCGTAACAATGGCCCAGCCAAACACGGATTGTGGCGCCTTCGGTCTGGCAACCGGGCGCTCACAGTGACGGCGCCAAAACTCCGCCTGACGAGGCCGCCCGCTGGAGTTGCATCGGCACTGCCCAATCCTAGCGTCGTTGTACTGGAAGGCCGAAGCCCTGAAGCGATCGCTTAGCGGAATGCTGTAGTAAAACTCCGTAGTCAGCAACGTAAGACGGGTCGTATCGAGTGTGCTCCGTTTACCGGTGACGTCTACTACAATGTTCATAAATCGTTCAAAACTGGTCATCATAATGGTTGTCCTATCTTGGAACCGTCTACATTGGCCGGGCTCCGACCGATTCCAGACGGCCAGTTCCGCCTGCCAACAACCATAGAGAGCAGAGATTCGGGCGCTGAAACGGAACATCTGCTCATAGTCGCATGTGCCGTAGAATGTGATTACACTGCTATCCGGAATTTTGAGACCGTAGTACTCCAGATCAACGCAAGGGTGCCTGACTAGCTGATGGGGCAGACTGGTGTGCTTCTCCCGGGCATCAACCGTTAGCATAGTGCTGATTTCCGTAACGTACTGCAGAAGGTTAGGTTTTGGCAAATCGCTACAAGGCTCGAGCACGATTACGGACCGAACTGGTTCCAGAAGAACTGGGAGCAGTAAGAAAACCACTGTTGCCTTCATGGTGCTGCTGAACTGGCTTCTGCGAATGGTTGTCCGGCCTCTAAAGCCTTGGTTGTTTACCGTCTAATGATGGCCCTTCAAGTACCCTAATTATCCCGAATGACTCAATTGCGTCGTTGTTGAATACGATGGTTACATATCTAAACACACACACTCATTTTTCTCCGACCGACGGTCTGGAGGAGGAGCCGAATTCGACCTCCTTCAGTTCCTCCTTCTTTCAATTACGCACTCAGCCAAACGGTACAGAACCAACACAACCGAACCCATAGCTAGCAACAGTGCCATCAGCGAGCTGACAACGGTTCGGCTGGAAAACTGCCGATCACAGTGCCCTTTCCAGAACTCCGCCTGACGCGGTCGGCCAGTTCGGTTACACTGGCACTGGGTAATCCTCGCGGAGTTATGGAGATACCGTGTGTCGTGGGTCATCGACGGAAATTCGTAGAAGAAGTCGCTCCGAATCAGAAGAATAGCCGCATCTTCCGACTCCGGCTGCTCCCCAATCTTAACGAACAGAAACGAGAGCATACTTCGGAGGGTAACGGTTGCATTGAACCGGAATCGTTTACAACTACCACCGGGTCCGGAGCGGTTGTTCCAGTACGCAAGTTCCGAGTTCCAACATCCGTACAGTGGATCGGGTCGGGCGCTGTAGCGAAACATCTGCCCAAAATCGCAGGTCCCGTAGATGGTGATGAGCCTGGATTGCTGGATTTCCTTACCGTAGTATTCCAACTCCACGCATGGGTTCATCACCAGCTGATACGGTAGACTGGCAGGTAACTCCGGGAGTTCATCGAATAGCTTAGGGCTGTACTGAGTTGTGAATGGCACCAACTGCTCCGAGTGAGGCTTGCATGGTTGGAGTAGTTGGTGTGGTTCCGATTTCAAGACTACTAGAAGAACTGGAAGGAATAGGAGACATTGGATGATGAACATCATGCCAGCTAAGGATCAGAAGTGTTGCCAACGGTCAACCAATGCCTAATGATTGTCAAAGACATTCTTTCCTCCGACAAGCGCACATCATTCATTAGCACTTAATGACCTGTCATGGGAATTGAACTTCGTACAACATCTGGAATCTCCCTTGAGGATGCAAGCAAATTTATGGAGAACTACTGTAACTGACCTCGGCAGCTTCTGGAAACTTCGCTCTCGTAAGACTTCGGCCAGTTCTGACGAAGATTTCAACGGTTTCTGCCCTGGAAACTCCTCCGACGAAACCATCTCTCTGTGAAAACAAACCGTCTGACGTTTGCAAATTTCTTCGAAAACTATAGTAACTCTCAATGGCAGCATCTGCAAGCTCCACTGAAGTAATATTGTCGTTTGTTCTAAATATTTCTTCGTTAAGAGTGATTAGAGTTATTCCGAGCAAAGAAAAAATCAACAGTTGCGAAATTTTTAAGTATTCCAACTGGAACGAACTCACCAAATTCGTAAATGAATGAAACTGGTTAGCAATACGCACTGACTAGAAATTCTCTCTAATCTTGAGATAGCAATGCTAGAAAATTCCACCTAAAATCAGTCCCATTAAGATTCTGGAAGGTTTCACCTGAAATTTTTGTTGGCAGTACTCTAAATCTTAGTAGGTATTTCCTGAAAAATTCTGACCTTATCTATAGCTAAATTTGAAAATTCTACTGAAAAATCTAGAAACTCCTCCGTGGTATTCATGGACAAACTCCATCTCTATCTCATCTATCTACTGGAATTTTGTCCATTGGAAATTTCTGAAACGGACCAGAAAGTCGAGCAGTGAACATAAACTCCTCCGTCTGAAACGTAGGAGAATCTACAAAAAGATCTCCGTACAAATTAATCTTCTGGAACCGAGAGTTAGATGCATCCCACATTCTTCCAAAATTTTTTGGAAACACTTTCGTTGAAATCGTTTAACCTTTGGATAATTTACCGAAATTTCTAGCCACGCTCCATTGCTGTCGACTGTAATTTCCTCCCGTGAAAAAGTCTGGAATTTCCATTGGAAATAGTGGACAATTCCATTCGAAACATCTCCATCCAGCAATGGCAGCATCTGGAAAAGCTTGGGAAAAATATATTGTCTGTAACTTGCTTTGGTAACCCACCATCTCTTCTCCAAAGTTTTTAGGAAATTCCTTCATTGGAATACTTAGGCAATCATTTGGAGATTCTACCAGAATTTTTCCGGAATAATTTTTTTGGAAATGTGGACATTTCCTATTGCTATCTATTGCTATCAACTGAAATATCCTCCATCCAAATCGTTTCAATCTCCTTAAAACATATCGGAAATTTCCGTTGGAAATGTCTCAAAGCCTTCCTGGCAGCATCTTGAAATCGCCGTTCAAATATTTAGTCTGAATTGGCCGCACACCAAACATCCTCCGAAGTTTGTTTTCTCTTCTGGAAACGCTTTCGTTGATCTCACCATGAGCAAACAAAATTCCACCGAAGTTTTCTGGAATCTCTTTCAAAAAAAAGGCTGACGAGCTCAACCGTTATCGATTGAATTTCCGCCTTTGAAAAAGTCAGAAATCTCCATAGAAAAGACGCAATCGTGGACTCTCTACAAACATTGAAAGCATCTGAAAATTCCAACGATTTTAGATAAGTTCCAAAAAAATTGACCGATCCTCTCTCACCGGAAACCTTGGGGAAGTGTTTCGAAAACCACCTTCAGATGCTTTATGCCCTTCTTCTAGGACATCTGGGAGATTTTTTTCAGAACATTCTCCATCTGGATTGACAGAAACTTCAGTCAATGTTCGGTTTTCTGCCCGAGTCGTTTTCAATATACTGGGATCTTTAAGAAATTTTCTGTTTTCTGGAAATGTCTTGGAGTAGCATCTTCATTAGTATTCCACTAAGTTTTTCCCGTCCGGGAGATCCACAAATCCTCCAAAATCACCCGAAATAACCTCATTCGTCTTCTTCGTAGTTTTCGCCGAAGTTGACTTGCCTGGAAATCCTCGTCCAAATTGTTTGAAACTTTCGACACCAATACTTTCAGGAACTAGCATTTGAAACCCGCTAGAGTTCGTCAAACCGTCAAGAAGTTGGTCGAATGAGCCCGAAGTATGCTTCTTTGGATTTAAGCCTCTGTCGCACATGACTGACAACTGTTCGTCTGTCCAAATGGTTCGGAATTGCCTGAAATCTTTAGTGCAATCCTTGTAAATTACAGAAACTGGAGGATCGATATCAGTCGGCGTCGTTTCAACTTTCTATTGAAATTGACTAGGTTCTTGCCTGGGTCGTGGAGCCGGAGCCATATAAATTCGTTGTGAACAAGCATTTGACTCCAACTGATTTCCAGAAAAATGAAAGTTCGAAAGTCTGTCATAATTACCATGAATTTTCTTAAATTTAAATCGTTCTTCAAAATCTCCTTGAATTTCATCAAACGGACGGAACCTTACCAGGCAGCATCTGAAATCAACGAGATTTATTTTGACCCTCCTCCTTGGTGACAAACTGCAACCTTCGTCTAAATTAGATCTCAGTCATGGCCGTTAAAAATCCGGATTTCTTCGGATTTCAAGTAATCAATCTGAATTTCCTAGAATAATTATGCAAACATCCTGATTGTCAGCCTTAAACATCAGTAATCGTCTGTAAATTTTATACAAATCGTTCAAAGGTTTAACCATCGGCTTTTCCGTAAAAGTTGTTTGTAAGTTTTGCCAACTGCAACGTCAACAAAGTTCTCCAGAAAATTCGGGAATGTATGGCTACACCTATTTTCCATGATAGCGTTTAACAGAATCAAATCAGTGTATTATTCATGGCATCTGAAGCCTTGAAATGTTTCCCAAATATCCTCCAAAATAATTTGACCCCGAACAGAATCCTGGCAAATTGTCCGAACTTCATCCAGAGTATAATCAGTAAATATCATGCTAATCTTAGTCAAACCCGTGTTAGCCTTATGGAATCAATTTGGAACGTCCACTAATTCCGTCTGAATTGTTTTAAATCTGAATCTCCTGATTCACCGGACGAGCATTGTGTGGAGTTTTTTCCATCTTCAACTTCCACAAACTTTTCCAAAATTTTCGGAAATATATGGCTGAATTTTCTATAAGAGCTTCCAGTGGAATTAACTCCATGTATCATTCATGGTATCTGAAGCCTTGAAATGTTTCCCAATGTTTCTCCAAAATCATTTGGATTCGGTAATATTCCGGTGACCCAAAACCCAGGAACCTGGAAAAATGTCTGAACTACCTCCAGAACATGCTCCAGTGAATAATCAGTAAATTTCATGCATATCTTTTGGACCGTCAAAACCGTCTGAAGCCTTTGGAATCCATTTGGAACGTCTATTAACTCCGTCTGAATTAGTTTAAATCTGAGCCCCTGATTCACAGGACGAAGATTGTCTGGAGTTTTTTTTTCCATCAAAAACTTCCGGAACCGGTGCCATCTTCAACGTCGACAAGTTTCTTCAGAAAATTTCGGAAATCTATGCTAAATTTTCTATAATATAATATTTTTCCGTCGGTGTCAACTCAATGTATCAGTCATGGTATCTGAAACCTGGAACTGTTTCTCAAGTTTTCTCCAAAATTATTTGGAATCAGTAATATTCCGGGGACCCAAAACAGAAACCTTGAAAATTGTTTGGGCTTCCTCCAGAACTTCGGCCAGAACTTCATCCAGAAATTCCTTGGAAAATCTTGGTCAAAATCGTCTGAAGCCCATGGAACGACCACTAGCCCCGTCTAAATTGTCTTAAATCTGAATCTCCTGATTCACCGGATGAGGATTGTCTGGAGTCTTTTCCCTCAAAAACTTCCGGAACACACTTTTCTACATTTTCTATAAAAGCATCCATCGGAATCAACTTCATGTATCATTCATGGCATCTGATGCCATAAAATGTTTCTCAATTTTTTTCCAAAATCATTTGGAATCCGTAATATTCCAGTGAACCGAAAGTTTAGCTTTGGTTCCTGTTACATATACCGAATTCCTCCAGAACTCCTTCCAGTAGTAATCAGTCAATTTCTTGAAAATGTTCGTCAAAATCGTCTAAAGCCTATGGAATCCTCGTCATGAATCCACTAACTTCCTCTAAATTGCAGCTAATTTGAATCTCCTGATTCTCCGAACGAGGATTTTCTGGGGTCTTTTCCATCAAAAACGTCCGGAACCGGTGCCATTTTCATGGTCAACAAGCTTCTCCAGAAAACTCGAAAATCTATGGCTAAATTTTCTATAGTAGCATTCATTGGAGTCAACTCCAGGAATCAACTTTCATGGTATCTGAAGCCTTGAACTGTTTTTTAAGTTTTCTCCAAAAACATTTGGAATCGGTAATATTCCGGTGACCCACAACAGAAACCTGGAAAATTGTTTGAACTTCCTCCAGAAACTCCTCCTGTGTGTAATTAGGAAATTGCATGTAAATCTTCACATGATTCATGCTCACACTCACCAGGATTCGTATGAATCTTACTCAAAATCATCTGAAGCCTATGGAATCTTCGCCATGAATCCACTTATCCCGTCTGAATTGCATAAAATTTGAATCTTCTGAATCTCCGGACGAGGATTGGCTGGAGTGGGCCACGGGATCAGACGATAACGTCATACAAATTTCATCGAGCTAAGATCTCAGCTGAAATCGATGCTGTATCGTTAAGAAATAATGCGAAATTTTCGTTCCAAGCCACCTCCTTCAAGATTGTTAGCAAGTCAGTTGAATTTGTCATCCTGCGTTCGGATTTTTGTCAATCGAAATTCCTGTGAAAGTTATCTGCAGAATTCATAGAAATTGTCAGATTTTTTCAAGAGAGAGGAGATTTTTAAGACGAATCCACAATAGTGAATTTCGTGCAAACCGCTGTTGAAATCATCTGATGCCTGTGATATCTTTGAAATCGTTATGTTTTAGAATCAGTTGGGAACGTTCGCTACGTCCGACTGAATTGTGATAAATCTGTTATGTCTCTGGTAGAGTGTTGTCCAGAATGTTTTTCAACAAAATCTCTCGAAACCATAGTTCGTCCAGAATACCTCCAGAAGCAACTTTACAATTTTTCGGAACTTGTGCTTCTGGCGTCGTAAAATTGCCAGAACCGTCTTTCAAGAAAACTCGGTGGACAACACAACAGTAAATTTCATCAGTCTCGAAGTCTACTGTGACCAGAAAAATGCCTCTACTCCTTAGATCGCGATTCCTCTGGAGTCCGTGATGAACGTTCGCTAGGGCTGTGTGTATCGTGTTAAATCTGCAAAGCTCGGGTAGAATATTTTTCGGAATCTTTTCCAACAACATACAACAAAATAGTTCGTCCACCATCCCTCCAGAAACTACTTTATAATTTTTGGGAGCTTGTGCCTCTGGCGTTGTCAATAAGTTCGTCGATTTATGCTCATATCTCTTCCAATGGATTTGTCTGACTATCAGGAACGTCCGCAAATACGTTAGAACCATCCAGAAACTTAATTTACGGCAATCTTGGCAACTCCTCCATAAAAAAAAACTTCAGTAAGACCCGCCGAATTACATACATTTATTCAGTCCGTACCACGCATTCCTCAAACACGCCTAGCGCATCCTCTACGACCAACGTTCACGTCTCGTGCCCGTAGAGAACAACTGGTCTAATCAAGGATTTGTATATTGTACGCTTTGTATGAAGTTAAAGTTTTCCAGAACACATTTTTTTGCGGAGTCCATGAGGCATCCGGCAAGACTTACATTGATGATGCGTCTCAGAATTTCGCGGCTCACTCACGTCATGGCTATCTCACACATCTTTGCGAAACTTTTGTGCCAGACTTCATCCGCAATATTCTTAGCAAGTCAGTGGCATCCATCATCCTATCCTGTATAATCTTAAACTATATCTGAATCGTTCGGAGACTTATCAATCAAGACTTGTCAACGTTTTGAAGAATGCACCGAAAATGCCAGAATCTTCTTGCAAAAGGACTCCGTGGACAACTACAGTGAATTTCATGAAAACCTCCTATGTCGAAATCCTTATCGGAATCTGAAATCAGCTGCGAAACGTCCGTTATCGGGCACCGTCTGGAATCGTAGTTGATGAAGTACGTCTCCGGACTATTCGTCCGCAATCTTCCGAATCGTAGTCTAGAGGCATTCCGGATTTTTTTCCAACAGCATCTTCCGAACCATAGTTAGTCCAAATTCCACCAAGAACCTATTCTACTATTTTCTGGAACTTGTGTCTCTGGCGTCGTCAACAAGTTGGTCGCTTTTTTTGGAAAATGTCTTCTAATGGAATTGCCTGCCATTCTATGCCTGAATCTGCCAAGCTCTGGTAGCATATTTTCAGGGATCTTTACCAACAATTCCAACAAAATAGTTTGTCCAAAATCCCTCCAAAAATTACTTTACAAATTTTCGGAACTGGTGCTTCTTATTGTGAGAATCTCTTCCAATGAAATCGTCAAACTTCCTCTTTCAGGAACGTCAGCAAATACGTTGAAGTCGTTCAGAAACTTAACTGATGGAGATCTTGGCAACTCCTCCATAAAAAAAACTTCAGCCAACTTCAACGAATTATTTGTGGAAATTCTCTGGAATGACGGATCCACTGTCACCGGAAAGTTGGGGAAGTGCTTCGAAATCACTCCAAGTATTCCAAATCGGATCGCTTCATGCTCGCTTAAAGTCTAGCGACATCCAGATAGCTTTGTCAGAACCTTCATGACTCGATCTTCGATCAGATAGCTTCTCCAGAAACCTCGAAACCTATGGCTGCATTTTCTATAATAGCTTCCATCGGTATCAAATCAACATGCATGGCATCTGAAGCCAAAATCATTTGGAATCGGTAATATTCTGGCTGTCTGGAATCTTTTCCAACAAAACCCTTCAGAACTACAGTTTGTCCAAAATCCCTCCAGAAACTGCTTTACAATTTTCCGGAACTTAGGCCTGTGGCATCACCATTGAGTTCGTTGACTTATTATGGAACCTCCTGATATGGAATCGTCTGACTTCCTCCCAAGTTTTCTCCAAAATCATTTGGAATCGGTAATATTCCGGTGACCCAAAACCGAAACCTGGAAGATCGAAATGTTCAGAAATGTTCAGCCTCTTTGGTTAAAGAAGTCAATAATTTGAGGAAATTTGGAGTTAATTGAAGCCTATGTCCAAATTGCTTGGAAGTTTGTTAGTGAATACGTTGGAATCACTTTTGAACCCTAATTGACGTACAATCTTGTTGGACAACTCACGTATTATCTTTGTAGCTTCAGTACGCGTAATCGTAGAGTAACTTCAAGTACACTCGGAAGACGTCGACGTGAGAAAGAACACTAGAATTATTGTTCTTGCTAGATGAAAAGGGGTTTAACTTTAGAGTTTTAGTCGACCAGTTTCGGACTAGATGTTTGCAATCTACAGAACGATGTCCGACCTGATCAAACTGGTTCCAAAGCTTGGAAACTCCTTCATAAAAAAACGTCTGGTAACTCCATCGAATTATTTACGAAATTCTCTTGAATGAAAAAGTTAAATAATTTAATTAAAACAACTTGAATCTTTGTCGAATGAATGTGGATTGTTTTCCGTCAAAATAGCCTTGAAAACTCCAACCGTCAACGTCTTCTCCGAAATAAGTCGGGAGTTTCTATTGCGAAAGCTTCAAGCGTTTCGTTGAAGCTTGATTTCATAACATCTTCCAAACCTCCTCTGCCAAGCACGTGAAACAATCCGTTGAAAGTGCGTGGAATCTTCTCAGGTAAAAAAATCTAGAATCTAAATTGAAAGAATTTGAAATCTCGGAATCTCCTCCAAAAAAATATCCAGCTAACTTTTTCGGAACATTGGTTTAATTTTTGTGGATTTGCTGTGAACAGCAGACTTCACCGAACCCGACTCAAGTCCTTATCTTATTGCTTGAAATCTCCTCAAAGATTGACCAGGAATTTCACATAAAACCAAATTAAGCTGATTAATAGCTGAATAAGCCGATTCATAGTGCAGCAATCTGCAATATTTGTCTAAAGTAACATTTATTTTAAACTCAATGGTTGTTGAGATACTCTTACGGATGGAATCTGATTTTCCTCCGGCGAATCCTGATGTCATTATAGACAGTTTAATTTACTTCGACATCTTTCACCTTGAGCGATATGAAGCAGCTGCTGTTCAGCTTGTAATAGCTTATTCTGTTGAAAAGAAATTTCCACCATCGATAGACTCAACCCACACCTGGAACTTGGTGATTGAAGTTCCCTTTAAAACCCTCCTGCGATTCTCGTGGAGAAGGTTTGGAACTCTCATGCTTATGATCCAGCTAAAACTTGATGTTTCAGGAGAAATTCTTAGACAATAAAGAAATTTGAAAACGTTAAAAGTAACTCTACAGTAAACAAAAAAAATCAAAATTATGGAAACTCTCAAGCTTACGCTTACCTTCAGTTAAATTTGATTAAAATTTTTAAACATTTATCACAAACGGAAATTCTACTAGTATAACATTCTATCAATTTTCGATAAACAGTTTCCATCAATTTCGACTCTTCCAAGCTTACCTTTTCCCATTAAATGTTAAACTTCTCGAGTGCAACCGTTATTCAGCCTAGAAGCTTATTAAGCAGCACCTTCCTACCTCACGGCCAGCAATCGACACGCCACACCCACGATCACCAGCAAACCTATGACCATCGCCGCTATTGCCGAGTACTGCACGTAATTCAATCCCGCCAGTAGGAATCCCGCTGTTCGTCGTGCCGAGCCAGCAGCCACAGTTCAGCCTGCGATCGTTCAGGTGCAATTGCAGACGACCTGCTCCGCAGGTTCACTCGCGACATTCGATTCCTGGTAGCGTAAAACGTTGAGAAGTTGCCGGTACTTGAAGAAGTGTCCTGCCGTACAACGTCCATCGGCAGCAGCACGAGGCAATCGGTCGCATTCCCCTCTTCTCGGTGATCGTAAGGTAGAGATGTGAAGCCCGATGGACCTGATGGGACTCGGTCACGGGGTATCGCCTGAACCGGCTGCCTTCGTGAGGCGGTCCGATCCCAAACAGCCATTTCCATCCGCCAGCAGGAGTAGTACGTTTGACGCGCCGTGAAGCGGAACATCCGCCGGTAGTCGCACGTTCCGAAGACGACCAGTCGGGAAAACTGGCCGATGGACTTGCCGTGGTATTGAAACTCGATGCAAGGCTTTTGGTACATCTGGTACAGCAAGTTCCCGTCGTGGTTCCGGAGGGACTGGATTTGGCGACTTGCCATCATAGCCTGGTAGCGGCTGGTTGGGGTTGTCAGCGGCCGTGGGCATTGGTTGACTATTTGCGGTTGAACGGTGGCCAGCAGGGCCAGCATGGCGGGGATGGCCTTCGATGGGAACATGTTTCCGATGGTGCGCGAGTTTGTACTCAGAGTCGGGTGTGATGGGCTGGTTGGTTATAGCCTGTTGAGTATTGCAATCGGTAATTGCCGTCGGTTCGATGTTGTTTGCAGGGTAGTTAATTTCGAGTTTGGGAGGTCTGTCTAGTCAATGTGATACAATCGATCAACAAACCAACAGCAGATGATGAGGAAAGTGGGAATCAAGCCTAATTTGAAACGGATACACCCACCAGAATCTTGCGTTTCGAGGAGTTTGTTTCGATGCAAAAAGCTGTGAATATCTATGGTGGAACAGAGCATGCAGAACTGAACTCTTCTGTCGAATTTTGTGGTTTTCGTTGCAGGATTCTAGTAGGTAGGATTAGTATCCAGAAAACATGAAAAATGAAGACGCTTACTACTCTAACACAGACATCAAATCGATGGTACCAAACTCGAAACCTCACTGTGGTGCGTAAACCGACCAGATCAACTCTTGGATGCCAATAGAGTCAAGCTTCTATCTACAATTTCACGAAAAGTTTTGTAGCTGATAGGCATCGCTAAGCCCCTCACGTGCTTTATGCTTCTGAATGACATTGAAGCAGCAGAATCTTGTGAAACGCCTGCTATCGTCCATCTGCTGTGTGCGCTTTCTTGTTTCGATCGTCTCGTGTATACTTTTCCGCTAGTTACGGACTTTCGTCTTCCTTCTTAGCGTTTCAAGCTTTAGCATGAATTTTTGAATTTTTCCAAATATTTAGTATGACTGTGCGACAAGTACAATCAAACCCTATGCTCAGGAAGTCGAGAATATTTTTCTTGATGAAAAATTCCTACACCAGACTGGAAATCGAACCCAGCCACCATGGTGTTGCTTTGTACCTGCGCCTTTTCCGACTGAACTAAGGAAGGCCCTTGCTCAAGACTACACTTTTTTCGTTTTCTTCTTTCTTAAATTTGAAGTTTGCGAAATTTAAAAAAAATACGAATTTTTCGTACATAAAAATAGGTCGTTTCGTTTGCTTGAAAATGCAAAAATCTTCATTTTCGGTACTGGTACTTGTTCCATCCCGAAGCATTTCGTACTTTGTTTAACTAATTTGACTAAAAATTAAGCATCTAAAATTTTCATGAGAACAGAGTTTTACCAATATCCAGAAATTTGGAGCTAATGGTTCAGCTAGGCTGTAGACAGCTATTCGTGGAAATAACCTTCTTGCAATCCAACAGCAGGTGATTTTACTTTTCCGGATTGCGAAAAATCCACTGACAATTTTGTCAGCCTGTAATAAAGCTTGAGTCCCATCGAATTTGGACGCACTGCTCATTCCACAGCAGTGCTCCTATGGGATAGTTTTGAAACTTTTTAACAGAAGTTTGTTCTGCAATATCTCCTCGTTTTTTATGCCTAGTTTCAAAAAGTTATGCCAGATGGAAGAAAAGGAGAAAATTGATTTTGGTCACCCACTTTGAATGTTGGACGCTGAAGCTATCGTATGACACGTTCTTAAACGTTTCTGGGAAAGTTTCGCACCACTTGCTCTTTGTTTTGGTTCAATTTGGAAGTTGCGTAACATATGAAGAAAAAAAATACGAATATTTCGTACAAAAATGAACGAAAATTTCGTTTTCTTAAAAAATGAAAATTTCCTTCTTCTTCTTTCTGTCTTCTTTCTTAGAGTTTCAAGCTTATTTCTGTCCCAATTAGCTTTTTCCTTAACGTTAAATTCCTAGATCAGACCCAGCCACCTCCACCATGGTGACTGAGCTAAAGAAGACCCCTACTGCTAATTCCACAGATGTGCTTGAAAATTGTTCTTCTTACTGAAAAATTTTCGTCACGAATATTTCGTACATAAGAAAATCGAACAAATAGCTTTGCTTAAAATCAATAATGAAATGCAACAAAAATTTCTATTCATTTGTTCGTCCATAGCCAAGCCTTAGAAACTGGACGCACTGCTTATTTAAGGGCAGCGCTTCTAGTGGTCAGTTCTGGAATGTTCCAACAGCAGTTTTTTTACTTTTTCTCATTTCAATATGCATCACGATACCTGTAGTTGTGAAAAGGTTGTGCTAGATGAAAGTGGAAAGAAGAAAATTGATTTTTGATACCCAGATCTACTGTTGCAACGTTCTCAAACGTTTACAAGAATGTTTTATTTAGTTTTACTCCAGTTTGTTTGTGTAATCAATAAAATACGAATATTTCGTACACGAAAAAAATCAAACATTTGTTTAAACACTTTTTCATTTTACTTTTAACTTTTGAAGAAATGATGAATTATACACATAAAAAAAATAAGCGTTTCAAATAATAATCATGTCGAAAAACTAATTATGGGTTCATTAAATATTACGTAACGAAAAACTGACCAATAGGGTCTTATCTCTTCCTCCACGCAATACACTTTCGTATTTATAATCAAAAAAAGTATGGATCGTAACTCTGGATGGACCCCCTCCTCTTCCTTATGTTACGTAGTATTTGATCGGCCCCAATGTTTTCTCTCAGAATCTTAAAAACACATAGTTAGAAGAAAAATAAACGAATGTCTATGCTCTCTTTCTTGGGAAAGTAATGAACATGTATTATTTGAATTTCGCAACGATTTCAAAAAGGGTGTTCCGATCAAAATTTGGTCAAACAGTAATGTGTGTGAGTCGATCCAAGTTTTTATCAATAAGTCAAATTCTTTTCTTCTTTTAAGTTCAGTTAATACAGAATACCTTGTCCACTTTATTCGCCGCAGAACGCCAGTTTGCCTTGAACTGTTTCTCGTTCACAACCGCTTTTTGAGTCTTCTTAAGGTTCCGCTTGACGATGGCCCAATATTGTTCGATTGTTTGGAGCTCTGGCGTGTCGGGAGGGTTCTTGTCCCTGGGCACCACTTGAACGTTGTTGGCAGGATACCACTCCATGGTCTTTTTTCCGTACTGGCAAGATGCCAAATCCGGCCAAAATAAAACGGAACAATTGCGTCGCTTCAGGAAAGGCAGTAGACGTTTTTGTAGGCACTCGCTCAGATAAATTTCCTGGTTGACGGTTCCGGTCGCAATGTATACGTTGCTTTTATGCCACAGGTACAGATGGCCTGCCACATCAGATATTTCTTCGCGAACTTTGACAGTTTAATGTGCTTGAAAGCTGCTCTTCTGGATGTCTTCCATGGCAGCCTTCAGCAAAGCAGGAGTTCCATGGCTGGAAACGGACTCTGCGCGCTTTTTACAACCTTCCAGAGTTTGAGTCCAGGATTTCTTCAATGGCATGAAGAACGCCACACCAGTAGTAGTTAGCAAATGTGAGTAGCGTTTGGCGGCTGGAACGCAAATCAGATATTGTTATCTAGGAAACTTTTGAAGACTTGGTACGATAGGAGCAACGGAACGTTATCTCCAGTCATTGGATTGGACAACCTTTGAATCGTCACTTTTCAAGCTCTTGAAGTATGGCAAAGCTATTGTGTGGAACCGATCTTCAAATAACCTCTGCAGAATTTCCGGGAAACTTTCCTTAAATTTTCTGGAAGTTTCATCCTGAACTTCTGAACTTTTCGGCAGTTTCTCCTGAACTTCAAGGAAGTTAGTTCCTGATTTTTTGAGAAATTCTTTTCCAAACTACTAGGAAGGAACCCTTATAATTCTGGAAAATTTCTTTCTGTTATGAGAGGTTTATTCCTGACTTTTGAGAAAGCCTCGTTCTGAAATTCCTAAATGTTGTCTTCTGAACTTCGGGAATGCTCTCGAGCACTTCTGGGAAGTTCCAACTAAAATTTTGGGATTTTTTTTTCTGTAACTTCTGGGAAGTCCTGTCCTGAACTTCAGAGAAGTTCTCTCCAGAAATACTAAGACGTATCGTCCTGAGATTCATGGTAGTTTTTTCTTGATTTTTTGTGTGAATATAGCTAGTGCTCTTCCTGATTAGTTTATTCCTTAACTTCAGAGAAGTCTATTCCTGAACATTTGAATTTCTGGAAAGAACTTCAGAACCTCGGAGAGACTCAAAGTTCTAAGAAGTCTTCTTCCCTAAATTGCTTCCTGATGCTCTGAGAAGTCTTCTCTTGATTTTTGGGGAAGTTCTTTCCTGAACTTCTGGGAATGTATCTACCTTCTGGGAATTCCAGAACATCGAGAAAGTCTCATTCTGAAATTCTGGAATGTTCGATGCAGAACTTCAGAAAGCTCTCTAGCACTTCAGGGTAGTTCCAACTAAACTTTCTGGAAGTATCAACTGAAATATATTGGGAATTTTCCTTCAGCACTTCTGAGAAGTCCTCTTTTGTGAACTTCAGAGAGTCCTTTCCTGATTTTTTTGGTTTTTTTCTTCCTTAAATGCGGGACATTTTTCCCGAACTATTTTTTCTAAACTTCGATAAGTCCTATCCTAAACTGTAAGAGAGAAGCATATTGAAAGTTTGGGAAATGTCCTCTTCAGAATTTTTAGGAAAGTTTCCTTAAATTCGTTCATGAAGTTTCTTCCTGAATTTCTGAGACGTCCTCGTTTGAACTTTGCGGAAGTTTTCTCCTGGACTACGGGGAAGTTTTTTTTCTCCAAATTCTTGCTCAAACTAGTAGGAAGTAACTCCAATGCACAGTGAGCAAAAATGGATCCAAAATCCCATTAATTTAGACGGCGCAGGGTAGGAGTCCTGAGAAATAGCCTCTCTTATGGGAAAAAAATGCGAGGAATCGAATGGTGTTGGTTTCATCTAGGGTTAACCACAGTAAGTGTCCCATTTTGCCCACTCATTTTCGATGCAAACTAGAATTATTACTCAAAAACTAAACTTGGTGCTACTATATTGAACCCAAATGCTCTGTAAATTGCAAAAAAAGCTGAAGAACCGTAAGGAACTAATTTTACTTTGATCCGATGCAGAAGTGGACCATTTTACCCGATTTGCCCTCACATATGCATTAAACTCATATACCATGTGGTTCGGAAGATTGGCGCCAGTAATATTGCTCTCACTTGCACTGTGCTACGTAAAAATGTCCGGAAAATTAAATGGCGATAGTTTCGCTTTGGGTTGACCTCAGTAAGTTGTCCATTTGACCCGATTTGCCCCTCATAATTTAATAACTCATTATACCATGTGGTTCGGAAGTTTGGCGCCAGTAATATTGCTCTCACTTGCACTGTAGTTGTGTAAAAATGTCCGGAAAATCGAATGGTGATGGTTTCGTTTTGGGTTGACCTCAGTAAATTGTCCATTTTACCCGACTTCCCCTCCTAATTTAATAATCTCATTTATATCATGCTGTTTTGAAGATCGGCACTAGTAATTTTGCTCTCACCAGCACTGTGCTTACGTAAAAATGTCCGGGAAATTGAATGGCGATAGTTTCGTTTAGGGTTGACCTCAGTAAATTGTCCATTTTACCCGAATTCCCCTCATAATTTAATAATATAATTCAAATCATGCTGTTTTGAAGATCGGCCCAAGTAATACTGCTCTCACTTGCACTGTACTTACGTAAAAATGTCCGAAGAATCGAATGATGATGATTTTGTTTCGGGTTGCCAACAGAAAATTGTCCGTTTTACCCGAATTCCCTCATACAAAAAAATAATAATAGTGCACTGTCTGTGACTCCGGATCATCGGTTAAGTTGGTTTCGTCGAAATTCACAATGTTTTCTTGAGGATGACTTCGACGGGTTATGGCGAGTTTGTTAAAATATTCGTTGATTTACTTTTGCAAGACTTCGTCTGATATTCTGTGCCAATTGAGCAGACGGTGTTGATATCCTGGGAGACACGTTGTTTGTGTCCGAAGTTATTTGAACGAGGTTCGAGTAATTATATATCTGACTTGGTGAAGGGGAATCTCATTCTCCTGCTATCTGTATTACCTAGCATGGATCAAGTTCCTCGTAATCCTTCAGAACGGTCTGTTCCCGTGATGAATAAAAAAAAAAAAAAAAAAAAAAAAAAACGGTGCCATAACACTGTACTGACGCGCTGACTGGCGCAAAGTTCACCATTTTCGTCGGATGACACTGCGACCGACAGGATTTCCTGTGTGTACTTGAACTTTAAGTTAATATGTTCCGTTGTCAGAAATACCTAAAAAAAAAAAAAAAAAAAAAACATCATTTTTAAAACTTTTTCTTTCAAAGACATCATACGTCTAAAATTTATAGTTTTCGAGTTATTGATTCATGTCGCGAAATTAGGCTATTCGTACCAGCACTTTAGCGTGATCTTGAAATAGAAGTTCTGGAAAAATTCAAGTCATTCAATTCCACGAAAACACATCATTCTTTGCTACGCTTTTTTTGTATTTGAAAAACTCCTTTTCCCCGCCTCATTTTTCGAAACCAAGCTCACAGCCACAACACAGCACAGCCCGACCATAATCGCTCCCGTAACAATGGCCCAGCGAAAAACGGACTTAGGCGACTTCGGTCTGGCAACCGGGCTCTCCACAGTGACCGCGCCAAAACTCGGCCTGACTGGGCCGCCCGGTGGAGTTGCATCGGCACTGCCCAATCCTAGCGTCGTTGTACTGGAAGTAAGCATTCCTGTAGCGCTCGCTTAGTGGAATGCTGTAGTAAAACTCCGTAGACTGCAACGTAATGTGGGTCGTATTGAGTATGCTCCGTTCACCCGTGACGTCCACTAGAATGTTCATAAATAATACGTAACTGTGCAGCGTGATGGTTGACTTATCTTGGAACCATCCGCATTTGCCAGGCTCCGACCGATTCCAGACGGTCAGTTCCGCCTGCCAACAGCCGTAGAGAGCAGAGATTCGGGCGCTGAAGCGAAACATCTGCTCATAGTCGCATGTGCCGTAGATTGTGAGTACTCGGGAAGTCTGAATTTGGAAACCGTAGTACTCCAGATCGACGCAAGGATTGACGACTAGCTGACGGGACAGACTGGGGTGCTTCTCCCGGGTATCAACCGTTAGCTCATTGCTGAATTCCGTAACGTACTGCAGAAGTTTAGGTTCTGGCGAATCGCTACAAGGCTGGAGTTCGATTAAGGACCGAACTGGTAACAGAAGAACTGGGAGTAGTAACAGTACCGCAGTTGCTATCATGGTGCTGCTGAAATCGCTTCTGCGATGGGTTGTTCGACCGTCAAAGCCTTGATGTTACGGTATCGATTGATTACCGACTGATGGTTGCCCTTCCAGTACCGTAATTATCCTGAATGTCGGCAATGTGGCGTAATGTGACTCAATTGTAATTGAGCAATTACTGGGATACAGTTGAGACGTTGCTTCCCTCCGACCGATGGTCAGGGGGAGGAGTCAAATTCGACCTCCTTCCGTTCCTCCTTCTTTCAATTACGCGCACTGCCAAACGATACAGAACGAACAGAAGCGAACCCATAACTGTCCACGGCAGCTTCTGGAAACTTCGCTCTCGTAAAATTTCGGCCAGTTCTGACAAAGATTTCAACGGTTTCTGCCCCGGAAACTCCTCCAAAGAAACCATCTAACTGTGAAAACAAACCGCCTGACATTTGCAAATTTCTTCGGAAACTTTAGTAACTCTCAATGGCAGAATCTGCAAGCTCCACTGAAGTCATTATTGTCGTTTCTTCTAAATATTCCTTCATTAAGTAGAGTGATTAGCGTCATGTTGACAAAGAGTCCGAACGATGAAAATTTCGAACTGTTATGGTGAAGATTTAAAGCAGTGTCTTGTCGGAAATTGCAACTATTTTCGATCACAAATGTCTCAACCTGTAACTCCTTCAATTTTGAGTAACGAAATACCATACTCAAAAACATCAACATTTGCGAAATATCTATAAGTATTCCAACTGGAACGAACTCACCAAATCCATCAACGAAAGAAACTGGTGGCAAGCAATACGCACAGGCTGAAAATTCCCTCTGATCTTGGAGTAGCAATGCTAGAAAATTCCAACTAAAATCTGTCCCATTAAGATTGTGGAACAAAGTGCTGCCAAAATGTTTCGCCTGACAGTTTTGTCAGCAGCACCTCAAATCTTATTAGGAACATCCTGAAATGGTCTGACCTTATCTCTAGCTAAGTTCGAAACTTCTTCTGAAAAATCTGGAAAATCTTCCGTGGTAACCATGGACGACAAACTCCATCTCTATCTTCTGGAATCTCCTCCATCCAAAACTTCTGAAATGTACCATAAAGTCGGGCAGTATTTCCGGCCATTCTACCAGGAATATTTGGAAATTGGTTCAATGATTGAAGACTTTTTGAAAAATGCGTTTATGGACAAATTATGTCTGAAATCAAGAACGACTAAGTGAATTTCATTCCGAATCCAATCAATCAAACCCAATCCAAGTCCAATTCAAATCCAATCCAATCAACAATCAAGTCAATCAAATCCAATCCAAATCCAATCCAAATCCAATCCAATCAATCCAAATCCAATCCAAATCAATCCATCAATCCAATCCAAATCCAATCCAACCAATCCAACAGTCAAATCCAATCAGATCAATCCAAATCCAATCAAATCCAATCCAAATCAATCAATCAATCCAATCCAAATCAATCAAATCCAATCCAATCCAATCCAATCCAATCCAAATCCAATCCAAATCCAATCCAATCATCCAATCCAAATCCAATCCAAATCAATCCGATCAATCCAATCAATCCAATCAATCAAATCCAATCCAATCAATCCAATCAATCCAAATCCAATCCAAATCCAATCCAAATCCAATCCAAATCCAATCCAAATCCAATCAAATCAATCCAAATCCAATCCAAATCCAATCCAAATCCAATCCAAATCAATCCAATCAATCCAAATCAATCAAATCCAATCAAATCAATCCAAATCAATCCAAATCCAATCCAAATCCAATCCAAATCAATCCAAATCAATCCAAATCCAATCCAATCAATCCAAATCCAATCCAAATCCAATCAAATCAATCAAATCTAATCAAATCCAATCCTAATCCAATCCAAATCAATTCAAATCAATCCAATCAATCCACAATCCAATCAATTCAACAGTCAATCAGTCAATTAATTCAAATCAATCAAATCTAGTCAACTCAATCAAATCAATCAAATCAATTCAACCAATCAATCAATCCAAATCAATCGAATTCAATGCAGATCTAATCCAAATCAATCTAAATCCGATCAAATCTAATCGAAATGCAATCTAACCAATCAAATCAATCCTTCCTTGGAAAACGTAGGCATGCTTCATTGCTCTTGACTGGAATTTCCTCCCGCGAAAAAGTCTCCAATTCCAATTCCAATTCAATGATTTGGAAATCCTACCGATTTTTTCTGGAATTACTTACCTTGAGATCGTGGGCAATCTTGGATGCCTTGAATAACTTTGGTTTGGGTAGAAATTACAGTTATTTATGGTCACCATTTACCCCGTCGGACATCATTTACTCCTGCGTTGAAATCGTTTATCCTTGGCAAATTCACCGAAATTCCTTTCTTGAATTTCCATCACCGGCAAAATCCCATTAGAAACATCTTTAACCTTCAATGGCAGCACCTGAAATAGCTCGGGTAAAATATATCATCTGTAACTTAGCATTAGCACACCGAATCTTTCCCTAAATTTTTCTGGAAATATCTCCATTGGAATAGTTAGACAATCATTTGGAGATTCTACCGGAACTTTTCTGGAAAGAATTTTTCGGAAACGTGGACACTACCTCCATTGCTATCAACTGAAATCTCCTCCATCCCAAACGTTTTGAATCTCCATAAAAAAATATCGGAAAATTAAAAATTCTTCACTTCAGAAACTGGTTAACAATTTTTCGGAACTTGTGCCTCTGGCGTCTTTAATAAGTTCGTTGATTTTTTGGAATGGAATCGCTTGATTTTCTCTAACAGCAACGTCAGCAAATCACGTTGGATCCATTCAGAAACTTATTTGATCGGCAATGTTGGCAACTCCTCCATAAAAAGCTTCCGCCGATAGCCTGCGTCGAGTTATTTGTGGAATTTTCCGGAAATGACGGATCGACTATCACCTGCAACCTTGGGAAGTCCTTCGAAATCACTCGAATTATTCCAAATCGGATGTCAAAATTTTGCTGGCTCGTTTGGAAATCTTCGCACAAATTAACGTGGAACCTTCTCAACCGAAATGTTCAAAAGTCTTCAGCCTCAAGTCTTTGGTTAGAGAAGTCAACAATTTGACGAAATGATCAGAATTATCCTCCTCTGGAGTTAGTTGAAGCCTTTGTCCAAATTGTTTGAAAGTTTTATCGCTAAAATCGTTTGGAATGCTAAATTGTCGGCAATATTGGCAACTCCTCCATAAAAAAAACCTTCCGCCGAGAGCTTCCGTCGGATTATTTGTGGAAATTCACCGGAAATGACGGATCGACAATCACCTGCAACCTTGGGAAGTCCTTCGAAATCACTCGAATTATTCCAAATCGGATGTCAAAATTTCGCTGGCTCGTTTGGAAACTTTCGCACAAATTAACCTGGAACCTTCTCAACCGAACTGTTCAAAAGCCTTCAGCCTCTTTGGGTTAGAGAAGTCACCAATTTGACGAAATGATCAGAATTATCCTCCTTCGGAGTTAGTTGAAGCCTTTGTCCAAATTGTTTGGAAGTTTGTCGCTGAAGACGTTGGAATCCTAATTGTCGGCAACTCCTCCATAAAAAAACGTCAGCCAACTCCATCAAATTATTTGTCGCAATTTTCTGGAGTGGTCTAGCTGAAAAATGTTTCATTAAATCACTGAAATTGATTTCGAATCTCCTAAGGAATAGGAACGTAACCAGTTTAACAGTTCATGACCGCTGTAAACGCCATATAATCTGGGCAAATTTCGATCCCTGCTTGGTTCTAGTCAAATGTAGGTGAAATGTAAGTTTATCATTTTATCGAACTACAAAAAGATCCTTTGATATCCGGTGTTAAGATCTGAAGTTGCCACCGCATTGTGAGGTTGCATTCATTGACACTGCCCGGGTAACAACTTGAGTTTCATGAAAAACATAATAAACATACCACCTCTAAGCAGCTTGAATTTAAGAGAGTTGAGAATTTCAACGAAAAAAAAACACTTCCAAACGAAAAAAAAAAACACCCAAGGTTCATCTGAAGGTTGGGGTTGTTGAAACCAGTGGAATTTACCGTGAACCTCTAGAACCAAAAACAACAACCATTTTAACTTGCAGAAAGCCCATTTTCAGCCGAAGAAAACTACTCGATGGTGGAACAGAACAAGCAAAACTGACCTTCTAGTCGAGCTTTGCATAACAAAATTCTGAATTTTAAAAGAATAGGTATGATTATGAATAAAAAAAACATGAAAATTAAAAGCCCTTACTACTCTAACACAGACATCAAATCGATGGTACCAAACGCGAAACCTCACTTAGGTCCGAAATCCGACCAAATTAAATCTTTGATGGCAATTGAGCTAAGTCTCCATCTCCAATTTCAGAGGAACTCAGCCTGAAGCACTGTAGATGACGGACATCCTTGAGCCTCTCACGTGATTCATGCTTCTGAATGACTATGAAGCATACAGAATCTTGGGAAACGCCTGGTTTGTCCATCTACTCCATCTTCGAATAAGCCCTTATTCAGTATTTTTTCCCATTTTACCTGGGAATACAATACGTGCGATTTTTTTCTGTTATTCTGTATTCCTATTAGTAATTTGTCCACGAAGTCCAAAAGCAAAAGCAAAAAATGAAACTGATTAACAGCTGAATAAACCTTTATTCAGTTAAAGAAGTTAAATTTTGGCTGAATAAGCAGTGTTCAATGTTTTGCTGGGAAGTCAGGGACTTCAGCAATGTTCCTCTATTGGCAGCATCTGAAACTTCACTTGAAACTGTCCGCAATGTATAATTACTCGATGTTTCAGGAGCAATTCATTGACAATAAAGAAAGCCTAAAAAAACGTGAACATAATGGAAACTGTAATACTTTCACTTCACTTCCTTACAATTACAATTTCTTAGAACGTTCATAGCAAAGCTGAAATTTACATTCGCCAATTTTCGATAAGCAGTTTCGAAAACTCGATCAATTTCGACTTTTTCCCATTTAAAGTATTCTGAAGGCAGATTTCTCAGTGCAGCCATTGTTCAGCCCAGAAGCTTATTAAGCAGCACCTTCCTACCGCACGACCAAAAATCGACACACTACACCCACGATCACCAGCAAACCTATGGCCACCGCGGCTATTCCCGAGAACTGCACGTAATTCCATCCCGCCGTAGAATCCCGCTGTTCGTCGTGCCGAGCCAGCAGCCACAGTTCAGCCTGCGATCGCTCGGTGCAGTTACAGACGACCTGTTCCGCGGGCTCACTCGCGGAACTCGATTCCTGAAAGTGCAAAATACTGAGAAGTTCCGGGTACTTGAAAATGTCCTGCCGGACAACTTCCATCGGCAGCAGCACAAGGCAGTACGTCGTATTTCCCCTCTTTTCCGTTATCGTAAGGTAGAGATGGGAACCCTGATTGAACAGATAGGTCTCGGTCACCGGGTATCGCTTGAACCTGCTTCCTTCGTAGGCGGTCCGAGTCCAAACGGACATTTCCATCCGCCAGCAGGAGTAGTAGGTTTCACGCGCCGTGAAGCGAAACATCCGTCGGTAATCGCACGTTCCGAAAACGACCAGTCGGGAAAACTGGCCGATGGACTTGCCGTGGTATTGAAACTCGATGCAAGGCTTTTGGTACATCTGGTACAGCAAATCTCCTTCGTGGTTCCCGAGGGACTGGATTTTGCGACTTGCCATCATGGCCTGATAGCGGACGGTTGGGGTTGTCAACGGCCGTGGGCAATTGTTGAACAGTTGCGATTGAACGGTGGCCAAAAGGGCTAGCATGGCGGGAAGGAACTTCGATGGGAACATGTTTTCGATGGTGCGCGAATTTTCACTGTGAGTCGGGTATGATGGAGTGATTGGTTTTTAGCTTATTGAGTATTGCAATCGGTAATTGCCGGCGGTTAGATGTTCCTTGCGGGGCATTTAATTTCGAGTTAGGGACGGTTGTCTGCTGGGAATGAACACCAGACGATGAGGGAATTGGGAATGAACCTCAATTTGACACGGATTCCCATCATCAGAATGTTGTGTTCCGAGGTATTTGTTTCAGTGAAGGGCGAATGAATCGCAATCATTTGTGATTAATCTATGAATTCTCCAATAGCGAAAAACTCTATGGTGGAACAGAACAAGCAGCAAAACTGACCTTCTATTCGAGCTTTGCATAACAAGATTCTGAATTTTAAAAGAGTAGGTATGATTATGTATCAAAAAACTTGAAAATTGAAAGCCCTTACTACTCTAACACAGACATCAAATCGATCGTACTAAATGCGAAACCTCACTGGTCCGAAATCCGATGGCAATAGAGCCAATTTTCCAGCTCCAATATCACGTTTGCAGAGGAAATCACCCTGAAACACTGTAGATGACGGACATCCTTCTGAATTACTTTGAAGCATACAGAATCTTGGGAAACGTCACCATTTTCTTTCCATCTACTGGGTGCTCTTTCTTGTTTCGACCGTCTCGTGTGTACATTTCGGCTAGTTACGAGCACCAGCTGGTAAAGAAGGTATCAGGTGAACTGCAATCAGCAGTGACTTACAGGCCAAATCTAAGAAAAACTTTCTCCACTCGATCGTCCGAATTTTCGCTTGAAAGGAGTTACGCGGACTTATTGGTCTAAGTCGTTGTTTTCAAGGACCATACCTACATTAGCAGTTATTGAACTTGTTGACACTGTTCTTGACAACGCCAGAATGTAAACGGATGACCTTTGGCCAGGATCACAGAAAACCGATCGGCGAATAATAATCGGACAATATGTATTTGAAACTATTCATTGATTAGTGTAGAATGTCAACAGACAAAATGCGACCACCTTGGGATATTCTAGGTCATCCAAACTGTCCTTAAGTTCGAAACATAAGATCTACAATTGTAACAGTAGTTCTTTGGGCTAGAGAATGTGACGATATGAATTCAAATATATTCAATTAATCTTCTGGAAGATTAACAGTCATAAGTTCATAACTTTGTGATCCTCTAGGTAATCCAAACCTCTATGGAGTTTAGAACTTGAAATCTACGGTAGTAACAGTAGCTGTTTGGGCTATACAAAGTTACGTACGTATTCAAGCATATTCAGTGAATATTTTCGAACGTAAAAATACATGAGAAGATAATATTGGGATGGTCTAGGTCATCCAAACTGTCGTGGCGTTCAGAACACTAGATCAACAGTTGTAGCAGTCATTTTTAGGCACTACAAAGTTAAAATACATATTCAAACATGTTCAACTATCCAGAGCCACCACGCTCAAAATATCCCAAGTAACAATTCAAGTTTTATTGTGGTTTTAAAGCACACTTAACGGCCAAATCATGGTCTTGAGAACCCTCATAAAACCAAAATTGTTACTTGGGTATTAGTTTTGTCCAACTTTGACCAACTGACCTTTCCTCCGGTTCAAATATCCACGTTCCATTCATCTCCTAATCACTCGATCGTCGTGGCGAATGGAAAACGAATGGGACGCTTCTCACGCCGTGGACATACGCGATACGGGAATTCTTTTTCGACGTAGATGTAGGTAGCTTTAGTCAAGCTCAACAATTTCATATTTCGATGTTCAGCTTATGAATTGAGCTATCCGCTAATGGCTAATGAGTGGCCTGGAGTGGGAAATCGACGGCATCAATCCAAATCGTGAATACAAGTTATAAATAGTTGACCCTCAAGAAGAACCGATAATCATGGTTGGATACATATCGTAACTTTGTACTCCAGGACAGTTTGGATGACGTATAATATCCCAACATTATCTCATAGTGGCTGTTGTGCTCCCAGGACATTCATTGAATAGGATTGAATTCATATTGTAAATTTGTATAGTGGATAAAGCTACTGTTATAATAGTAGATCTTAAGCTTTGCACTCCAGGACAGTTTGTTTGGTTTTGAATATCCCATTCACATCTCATAATGCCGGTTGGTCTTCCAGGACATTCATTGAATATGCTTGAATACATTTTGTAACTTTGTATAGCGGATAAAGCTACTGTTACAACAGTAGATCTGAAGTTCCGAACTCCAGGACAGTTTTTTTGCTATAGAACATCCCAAAATTATCTCATAATATCTATTGGTGTTCCAGGACATTCATTGAATATGCTTGAATACATATCGTTACTCTGTACATCGGATAAAACTACTATAACAAGAGTATATCTTAAGTTCTGAACTTCAGGACAGTTTGGATGACCTAGCACATCTCGAAAAAAACGTCCCACTATCCTACAATCAGAATACATCAAATCGCTCGTACCATAACGCTTGGGATAATTGAAGCCTGACAGGGGTAGAGAAAAAGCAATAAACAATCTTTATGAGGACATGCTGATTATGTCCTACCAGTTCCGAGATACAGCTGAACTCAGGCGTTCCGATTCTAAATGTCCTCAGCTTCAGCATGATTGAATCAATTTCAAATAAGTAATTTCTGGTTGAAGCAAAAATATTATTAAGATTTTTGTAACTAATTAGTGAGATGCTTAAATTGTAAGATTTTGTGAGTTCTTTCCAATATATAAAAAAATATATACATATACAGCAACTCCATAGAACAGAGATATTGGATCGCTCGAATCGGCCTTAAACAATGTTGTTCTCTACTATGGTCTCTTTCCTATTGTCTGACAAATACGAATATTTCGTAAAATGTACGAAACTCATTTTAGTCACACCAACGAAAATAATAGTTTTGGCTAATATTACTGTCAAGTAACGAAAATTAACAGTAGAACTTACTTCGTTCCCAGATTTGACCCGATTCGTTCAATAAATCGGTAGTTATTGAACTGAATGCTCCACTATGGTTTTTTTTTTCGTACAAGGAGGCGGTCAAATTTTTTTTTCTAGATTATATTGCATTATTTGGCATGAAATGCAATAGTCTGTGTCTAAATCTATATTTTTAAAAATGGATTTCTGTATGAACCTAATAGACTCAGAAACTACTGAACCGATCGGAGTGAAATTTTGTATGCAGGAAGTTTTGGGGCCGGGGGGCGCTCCCATACAAACGAAACACCTCGATTTCTACATAACTCGAGAACAAATCAAGCAAAAGAAACCTAATTCAGTATGTGTGGGGTTTTAAAGACAAGAATTGTTTCTATGATAGTTTCAGATCTCTCCCCGCCCTGAAAAGGTGGGCTCCCATACAAATGGAATACAATATTCTGTATAACTCGAGAACTAATCAAGCCAATGGAACAAAATTTGAAGGTTTTTGAAGATAGATTCTTTTTCAATGCTGATTTGAGACCCCTCCGCTTTCCGAAAGTGGTGGGGGTGGGGGGGATCTCCCATACATATGAAACACAGATTTATGCATAACTCGAGAACTAATCAAGAAACTGGAACCAAATTTGGCATGTGGAGGTTTTTGAAGGAGAGAAATGTTTCTATGATGATTTGAGACTCTTCCGCCGTCTGAAAGAGGGGGGTGTCCCAAACAAAAGAAACCCAAATCTCTGCATTACTCGAAAACTAATAAAGCTAATGGTATCAAATTTGGCATGTGGAGGTTTTTGAAGATAGATACTGTTTCAATGCTGATTTGAGAACCCATCCCGTTCTGAAGGGGGGTCAAATGAAAAACATATTTATGCATACAAATGCAACACAAATTTTTGCATAAGTCGAGAACTCATCCACCAAATGGAACCAAATTTGGCATATGGAAGTTTTTGAGGAAGAGAAATGTTTCTATGATGGTTTGAGGCCCCTCCACCTTCTGAAAGGGGGGTTCCAATACAAATGAAACACAAATTATAGCAGAATTCGAGAACTAATCAAGCAAATGGAACCAAATTTTACAGATGAAGGTTTTTGAAGGAGAGAAATGTTTCTATGGTGATTTGAGCCTCCTCCGCCTTCAATGCAAGAAATGTTTCTATGGTGATTTCAAACACAAATTTCAACCAAACTTGAGAACTATCCAGGTAACTTAGCCACAAACTGTGTATTGTCTGGGTAAGAAGAATGTTCTGATAGAAGTTTGAACCCCTTCTTAGTCAAAAAAAAAACTCATTAAAAAAAACTAGAGCGTCAGTTCTATGTAATGTTCATTCATTTAGTTGCAGGCGTAGCAATGCTGGCACCGGGATCAGCTAGTAGGTGATAAAGCCTCTTCTTGCAATCCTGATGTCTTCTAAGTTCCGCACAAAATGCACTGAAGTTAAGATCTTAACGGTCTATTGACTCAATGTGGTTTGATACGTATGTTCCTGACGTATACAATACATCATCAGTGCCCTAAATAGATGTATGATGACTTTTGCGGCCAAGAATGGCTTTGATAAGATATTCAATGGTCTCCAAACTATATTTGGAGTTAAGTTCTTTGACTTCTGAAGGCTCAATCAAGCTTCAACAATGTTTTGAAAATATTCACATGCTAAAGAAGTGCAAGATAGGCTTTTGATAGCGTATATATCAGGAAATGATGTTATTGGGATATTCGTAGGTATCCAAAGTGTTCTGGAGCTTCGATCATGTCCATCTACAAGCTCAATGAAGTCGTGAATGATGTCCTGAAAGTTTTTAAGGGTACGTGAAGTTCAGGACAGCTTTCTGACAACGTTTTCCTCGTTGAATCGTTTCAATGAGATATTTAATTCTCTCCAAAGTATTCTGAAGATCAGATATTGAAGTCTCACATGTCCAATTAAGTCACAAACAATATTTTTAAAATTTGTGTGGGCTCAGGAAGCTCACGAGAGTCTCCTGACAACATGCACACCATTGAATCGATTCAATAGTGCATTTAAGGCTCTCCAAAGTATTGTGGAGTTCAGAACTTAGGGAACTACCGGCTCAATGAAGTCTTGAACACTGTCCTAAAAGATTTTTTATGTTTGTGAAATTCAAATGAGTCTCTTGGCAACATTCTTAATGTCGATCACTTAATCTCATCATTTCAATGAGATATTAAATGGTCTCCAATCGCCATATGATGACTCGTACGCCTAAGAATAGCTACGATAAGATATTCAATGGTCTCCAAACTATCCTGGAGTTAAGTTCTTTGACTGCTGGAGGCTCAATCAAGCTTCACCAATGTTTTGAAAATTTGCGCGTTCCAAAGAAGTTCAAGATAGGCTTTCGACAGCATATATTGGATTTCTCATCAATAACTTTTTCAGAAATATTCACTAAGTCCTACAAGACACGTTTTATTCACGATTTTATTTCACTTACACTTCAATCCAGACTGACTTCTAACTTCCCATTTCCGACTCAAACTCTAACTGACTGCATCTTTTCCTGAGGCCAAATCTAGTAACCTAAATGCCTAAATTACTGAGGTCAGCTGGGAGCATGCTGGTGCGATGTCATCCTTCTAGATGTCACGTTCGAGGTGTCCGGTTTTTACATCGTTGGTCGTTGATGCCTGGGAATCTGCTGAGTCGCTGCACTTGTATTCTACAGGAGCGATAGTCTGAACTCTTATGGGAAAGATGGATGCTATTGGAGCTACGATCTGCAGCCTCATGGGAAAGATGATGTTTTGGATCCAACAGCACATAACTATATATCATGAAATGATGTCAATGGGATATTCGTAGATATCCAAAGTGTTCTGGAGCTACGATCATGTCGATCTACAAGCTCATTGAAGTCGAGAATAATGTCCTGAAAGTTTTTGTGAGTTCGTGAAGTTTAGGACAGCCTTCTGACAACGTGTCCATTGTTGAATCGTATCAATAAGATATTCAACTCTCTCCAAAGTATTCTGAAGATTAGATATTGAAGTCTTACAGTCTAAATAAAGTCACGAACAATATTTTTAAAGTTTATGTGAGCTCAGGAAGCTCACGAGAGCCTCCTGACAACTTGCACATCGTTGAATCGTTTTAATTGGACATTTGAGGCTCTCCAAAGTATTGTGGATTTCAGAACTTAGGGAATTACCGGCTCAATGAAGTTTTGAACAATGTCCTGAAAGGGTTTTTGAGTTTGTGAAATTCAAAAGAGCTTCTTGGCAACATTCTAAGTGTCGATCACTTAATCTTATCATTTCACTAAGATATTAAATACTCTCCAAAGTATTCTGAAGATTACACCTAGAAGATCTACTGCCTCGGTTGAGTCACGAGCAATATCCTTAGAATTTTTAACTAGTTCAGGAAGTTTACGAGAGTCATCTGGCATCATGCACATCATTGAATCGATTCGACGAGGTATGTAGAACTCTTCAAAGTATTATGGAGTTCAGATCAAAAACGCCTTGCATAATGTTCTTGAAGTTTTCTAGAGTTCGTGAAGCCTTCTGACAATAGGCACCTCATTCAATGGCTTCAATGAGATATTTAGTACTTTCCAAACTATCCTGGAGCAAGGATTATGGTGCTCTACAGGTCGAATGATGATGCCTTGAACAATGTTCTGAGAGTCTTTAGAGATCAAAAAGTTAGACTTTTTAAAACGAACATGTCATAACATGATGTCAATCAGTATTCTGAAGATAAGACATTGAAGACTTAAAGTCTCAATTGAGTTAAAAGCAATATTTTTAAAGTTTATGTGAGTTCAAAAAACTCCCGAGAGCTTACTGACTACATGCACACCATTGAATCGATTTAATAGGACATTTAAGGCTCTCCAAAGTATTGTGGAGTTCAGAGCTTAAGGAACTACCGGCTCAATGAAGTCTTGAATAATGTCCTGCAAGATTTTTTGAGATTGTGAAATTCAAAAGAGTCTCTTGGTAACATACAGTCAATCTAATCATTTCAATGAGATATTAAATGCTCTCCAAAGTATTTTGAAGATTAGACCTTGAAGATCTATTGCCTTGGTTGAGTCACGAGCAATATCCTTAGAATTTTTAACTAGTTCAGGAAGTCTACGAGAGTCTTCTGGCATCATGCACATAATTGAATCGATTCGACGGGGTATGTAGAACTCTTCAAAGTTTTATGGAGCTCAGATCAAATACGTCTTGCATAATGTTCTTGAAGTTTTCAAGAGTTCATGAAGTTCAAGAGAACCGTCTGACAATATCCTGGAGCTTGGATTTTGGTGTTTTACAGGTCAAATAATGCCTTGAACAATGTTCCAAAAGTCTTTAGAGTTCAAGGAGTTCAACCAGAAGTTTTGAGTTCAAGAAGTTAGACTTTTTTAAACTAACATGGCTGTCCACTCCCAAGGTAGCATGTTGATAAGAAGCTCCCGAAAGTATTGTGGAGTTCAGATCTCCAGGAACTATCGCTTTAATGAAGTCTTGAATAATGTCCTGAAAGGTTTTTTGAGTTTATGAAATCCAAGAGAGCCTCTTGGCAACATTCTTAATGTCAATCACTTAATCTAATCATTGCTATGAGATATTAAATGCTCTCCAAAGTATTCTGAAGATTGGACCTTGACGATCTACTGCCTCGACATTAGACCTTGAAGACCTACTGCCTCGGTTGAGTTACGAGCAATATCCTTAGAATTTTCAACTAGTGCAGGAAATTTAGGAGAGTCTTCTGGCATGATGCACATCATTAAATTGATTCGACGAGGTACGTAGAACTCTTCAAAGTATTATGGAGTTCGGATCAAATACGTCTTGCATAATGTTCTTGAAGTTTTCAAGAGTTCGTGAAGCTCAAGAGAGCCTTCTGACAATATGCACCTCATTGAATGGGTTCAGTGAGATATTTAGCGCTTTCCAAACTATCCTGGAGCTAGGATTATGGTGTTCTACAGGTCAAATGATGTCTTGAACAATGTTCTAAAAGTCTTTAGAGTTCAAGAAGTTCAGCCAGAAGTTTAGAGTTCAAGAAGTTAGACTTTTAATACGCACATGGCATCAGTAAGATAATCAGTAAGATATTGTTCAATGAGGGTTCTTTATCAGACCCAACTACCTGACAAACACGAATGTTTCGTAAAATGTACGAAATTTTTGCCCATTTTTGCCAAACTTGCGTGTTTTCCCAGAATCGAAAATCAACAGTCAACAAATGGGTAGCTATTCGATGGAACGCTCCAGAGAAACCCAAGCCCACACACCTCTACCCCACCAACAGTGTCAATACGCATCGATCATTTCCTGCAAAAAGCTTGAAATAAATCACCGCTGACAGCCTCTAGCCCGCTAATGGAATACCAAAGCGGCTGAAATTCCACAGTCCTCTACCGAACCATTCATAATTTATTGGACTCCGAAAGAAGCCAACCTTCTCGTGTGTTCCGAATTCCTCCAAAGCGCAACCTGGACCTAGCCCAGTGACTAGTTAGATGACTGCGCACGGGGAATGCGTCGCTCCAATCCAATAAATGTCGAATCAATTAGGTCCACCCCATCAACGACGACGACCTACCGTTTACGCCCGACAGGTATGCAAATTGTGGTTGTTTTGCACCGCGTGACTGATTTCGGTAGTGAATTCTCCGTCAATAACCGAACGAAATGCACCCTTTCATCTGGTGTCATTTGGCAGCTCAAGTGCCCATCGCTTCGAACGATAAACCGAAATCGTTTTACGACCCCCCATTAAACCGCTGCATTCGGCAGGATGTCACTTTGAATACCGAAAAGAGCTTCCAAAATCGTTCCCTTTTTTCGTTTCGCCCATCGGTGGTGAAAGTCGTAAAGTCGGGAAATCCTGAACCGAGAACCGAGTGCAGCCGGGGGTGTAATGCAGTCGCAATGACAGTGACATTTTTCGCTTTTCCCTGAAAATGAAAAAGGGAAAAAAAAACAAACACAGTAGTCATAGTCAAACCGAACGGAAGGTGGTTCATAAATTTTATTGCTTTCGTCTGCTTCTTGTCATTATTCCTCCCACCCCTCCAGCTGGTTTGGCTGCTGGAGGATTGCTCTCTTTTCGCTTGTCATCGTCGTCGTCGTCCCGTTATTAGATTTTATTATCATTTTTCATTATTCTGGCTGCCGGCATTCGCTTTCACCGACGAACGACAAATGCTGCATCGTTGTAGAATGAGCGAGCGTACTTGTCTTGATGTGTTCTAGTTGTTGGCAGAACAGGTTGATGACGATGCTGATGATCATGATGATGGCGGTCGATTGTCATCGTTGATTGTCGTCGTCGTCGTTGTCATCCTTGTCGGCCATGAGCTCGGAAACTCCAAATGTAGTTGGATTCGGCTGCGGGGTTTTAATGGCAAAGTAAGGCTCTTGCAAATCGGTCCAGTTTTGGAGTTCTTGGGAATGCGGTGTGTCGGTATGGAGACTTTTGATGATTTTTTTGCTTGGTTGACATGAACAGTGCAATTTCTCTATGTGAGGATATTTGAATAATATCCTTATGTTTCACCATCCTGCCACTCTAGTTTCTCAGCTTTATTGGCTTGGGTTTTTAGCCTCCATAATTTCTCCAGGAATTGCATGTCCAGAATAATGACATAGGAGACCCTCGAGAGCTCAACAGCTTGCACATTGTCAGGACTGTTATGAATTCCTATAGAATTATGAAGTTTCAAATAGGTTTGGAAGTATGTTGAAGTTTTCCTCCAGAAAATTTGCCTCCAGAATGCCACCAGGAATTTCATTTCCAGAATAATAACATGGGAGAACCCTCGGGAGCTCAACAGATAACGAAGTGTCAGGAATGTTTCGAACTCCTGTGAGGCATGAAGTTTCAAATAAGCCAGGAAGTATGTTGAAAATTAGCTCCAAGTTTTGAGGCTCCATAATTTCTCCAGGAATTTCATTTCCAGAATAATAACATGGGAGAACCCTCGAGAGCTCAACAGCTTGCGCATTGTCCAGACTGTTATGAATTCCTGAATTATGAAGTTTCAAATAAGTTTGGAAGTATGTTGAAGTTTGCTCCCAGAAAGTTTGCCTTCAGAATGCCACCAGGAATTTCATTTCCAGACGTTTGTAACATCAGAAAAATAATTGCAAACTGCTGGAAGTTCCAAAAGAATTGTAGCTACAATCAGGATTGGGTATTGTTAACTCTCCTTCGTTAGATGGCATTGGATCAACAGAAATATCCAGGTATATTCAAAACTTCTATCCGAAACATCTGCAAAAAAGCGAGGCAAGTTTTAAATGTATGCCTTCAATGGTTTTTCTCTTTGAAAATTGTAGTGAAATCACTACACATCACACCATCAAATCTCGAAACAAAGTTCGTTTGAAAATTAAACCTTTATACATTTTCGACGGAGGCTCCAGAAGTTTCAAATAGCATTTCACACCTTTTCCATTCCTGGATACTAGTTATTCCAAGCAGAGATTTTAGGTGTTGTCGGTGGAAGTTCACGACGTTTTTTGAAGTTTTTGTCGACATCTTTGATGAAAATTTTGATCACAAAATTTTAGCGGAGATTCTAAACGATGCTTCCGGCAGTTTGTGATGGAAGTTTCTGAATTTCATGAGGATACTTCGAGATTCTTCATGGCCGATACTCCAAACATAGTTCTGCCTGAATTTAAATGGTAATTCAGAAAATCGACTTCAACGCTTTGGAACTTACGAAAAGGAAGAGTGGATTGTTTTTGGAATCTCTAAGAATATCTGGAATATCTGTTGGTAAATTTAAGGATCACGCTCAGGAATGCTTTTTTCTGGATAGTTTCTGGAAGTCTTGAGAATCTCCATAAGAATCTTAACATCTAAAACAAAACGACTTAATGTAGTGTCATCATTGTTAAAAATGTCTGTTTCGAGGGTTTGAACGACAAAAAAAATTGGACTCGAGTTCCAAGGAATCAATTCCAGTCGAAATTGTTCGCAGTTTCCAAGAAAGCTCTGAAGTTTAGAAACCCGTTGAAACTGCTAGTAATTTAAACCGTGTCCGTTTGGAAAGGCTGTTTCGCCCAGAATCTTCAATCGGGAACGTTCGGAATTTCAGTGAAAAAGATATGTCATTTCGGTACGAAAATAAGTAAACCTTAGACCGTCATGAACTTTGGACTGCAATATTTGCCAAGGACGTTGATTTCTTGAAGTTAATTTTGGAAGTTCTGGTAGCTTCTCCAAAATATTAGGAACCTCTGTTGAAATCATATGAGACTGAAATGAGTATTTTTGGAAGTTCTGGAAGCTTCTCCAGAATATTAGGAACCTCTGCTGAGATTCATATGAGACTGAAATGAGAATCTTAGGAAGCATTTGAATCTCCAGAAACCTCTGGAATATCTGCATGGAACTTTGTAAGCACCCATTTAGGTATGCTTTTTGAGACTGTTACTTCGAGTATGTTCATCGGAATCTTCAAGCATGCCTGGTAGTGTTGCGACCTGTCGAGAATAATTGAAATATCAACTAGAATTGTTGAGATATACTTTCAGTTGCAATCACCACGTGGTGTACAGAGTTTTGTTATGCAGATTGCATATCAGGCGGTTTAGCAACGTTAATTGTTGTGCTTATTTTGTCGCGAGTGCGTGAAATTAATTACGAATCAAAGTCGATTTTTTTTTATTATTACGAATGAACAAGCGAGTGTCATTAGGCAAGCGGCCATGGGTGAGATCAATCTTATTATAACTATATAACAATAACCTTAATTTAAAAAAATACCAAATACGGGCCTGGTTTGAATTTTTTTTATTTGCAAATCTGAAAGTGTATTGCAGTGCCCTTATCCAAATGATATCGGTAATGTTTACATTCGGGGCTTATTGTATGTGAAAGTAGCCTCGGAATGGACTCCCCAGACATCTGCAGTAGAGTTATCACTTTCTAGCTCTCGGATTAAAGCTGCTTCCAATCGTCACTTGAGGGATTGTTGTAAACAGATTTCTTCTATAATACCATTACCGGGCAATGAGTTTTAGATGACACACACACACACACACAAACACACACACACACACACACACACACACACACACACACACACACACACACACACACAATTTCAATAGTAATTGATAGAATTTGATTAATTTTCACGAAACATTGATGCAAAATTTATCAAACCTCTTTTGTCATGACGGAAAATTCAATTAAATGTTTTGACTCTTAAACATATTCATGCTAACGTATGAAGAAGTCTGACGAAGTTGGATGTGAAATATTTCAAAGGGGTTTGTCCACATTTGATGGAACAAAATGAAATTTTACGAGAGCTGGCTTACACTTGATCAAACTTGATGAAACATACCTGCATTATCGAGGTGAAAAAGATGCAGAATTGAAAAATTAAATTAGTTATGATGAAACTTGATGAGAATCTATTACAATGCTAAATATCTAGGAAATTAATTGGAAAAATCACGACGAAATTGGAAAAAGCGTGGAGAAGGTTAAAACATTCTCAGATCTTATCCTACACCATGATAACAATTGAGATAGTTTTAAATGAATTTCTCATCATTGCTTGAAACTAATGTTGATGAAACTTTTGACGATCAAATCAGTGTATTTGATGAGGTTGGTTGAAATTATCTTATAAAATTGTACTATAATTGAGATAGCATTTGATAAAACTTGATGAAACATTTCAGAAATCATGACAGACATACAGACAGACAGACAGACAGACAGTTTTTGTTGGTTTTCCAATTGAATTTGCATAAACCACCACCACCAGTAGACCCAACAGCATCCGCGCTATTGGTTTAAATTGGTACTTATATTTAAAAATTATCCAAGGCACCTCGTGAACAGCTGCCAATCCAATCATTAATTACAAAATCGCAGTGATTGATCGGGGAAGTGTACAAATAAATCAGTTTTTATATTCAAGTTAACGGGTGAGCCATAAATAGCGAGATAAACAGCTGTGTGTGGTTTTGTTCTCATCTTTGTGGACGTTGTTCGTTAGTTTGTTTACGATTTAGGTCGCGAAACAGAGTTTTCTCCGGGAGCACTTCTTTCAAATGCTTTTGAAGCGTACAAAAAATTACGATTTATAACATGATCGTTCTACGCTGGAGGGTGGAACAAGCGCCGCCAAGTGGACGAAATTGAAAGCTGCCGCCAACACCAGAAAGCTGGCCGAGAATTCAGGCGAAAATGATCCAAATGCGCTTTCTATAAAGGCACCACAAAAGAAGGAGAAGAAAACCGCTTCCAGAAAAAGTCTTAGACAAAAGCGTCCACCAGACTTCTTACTCAGACAGTTGAGCTATTTTTAGCAGTTCAACAAGTTGAATAAAACTTACAAAGTGACACTGTAATTGAGAGTCAGAGTGAAAACCGAACAGATTGAAGGGAAACTAAGAGCGTCGCTTCAAATTAAGCCTACCAAATCGCTTCCACTGTCATTCTAGTCGAACAGCATAGTTAGATGCAATATCGTTGATGGCGCCTGACAAATCACTCCGGTAAAAACCTTTCAAAAAAGAGAGGAGAAGAGATGAAATGCTCCATTCAATTGATATCGCCGATTGTTGCGGCTTTCTCCCCTTCGTTTGTTAATTTTGAATTTATATAAATAGTTTGATAAGCCACGAACATATGCAAGAAAAATAAATAAAGACTGTGCTCGAAAAAAATGCAACAAACAAAAATGATCACCAAAAAATCATTTCAAGTCGAATATTTTTGAAACTCTCAGGGAATAAATAAACACATATTAACTATGTTTTTGCAAATTTGGTTTGTTTAACCTCGTCTCACTAAGCTAAATAAATGCACCTAGGACTGAACGCTACCCATCAAATCCTGTGCAACGCTTGCGCCATCTTTCTTTCATACTTTCATCCACTCTTTCTTAAAACCATTGTCGTTTTTGAAGACTTTGCCTGTTTCCCGGAGCTTGATCTTCATAATCGCCCAGAATTTCTGGTGAGTTTGGCGGATTTTTCTTCTCTGGTACAAAAACAAAATCGTTGGCTTTGTAACACCCCATTACCGGTTTCGCGTAATGGCGCGATGCCAATTTTGGCCAAAACACCAGTGTCACCTTCGTGGGAACGGAGAAAGGGCAGCAGGCACTTCTGGAGGCATTCTACTTTATATATTTGGCGGTTCATGGTGTCAGTCGTTATGTACGGCTTACTGATCACCAAGAACTTCTTGGCAAATATGTCGAACTTCTTCTTCCAGAACTTCTCCGGAGCATCCAGACGGGTCATTCCAACGAAAAACTCCAGGCTGGGGATCAGCTTGGCGTGCACTTTAATGTACGTCTCGTCGTCCAATACGATGAATTTCGGCCGCCCCAATCACACGTGGTAGAGCTACATGGTGTGAGATTTGGCCGCCGTATTCTGTTTATCGGATCTGCTAGGCGTCTTCCTTGACTTGAAGACATGAAGTCCGGCCCGCTTCATTGTCTGGAAGAATTTACCTTCTTTGCCACACCCCGGAATCGAATGGTTCGGATTGCGCTTGAAGTAATACCTCACCCTTCCTTGTGTTCACGGGCTCGATCATCTTCGCTTTTCTTCCGCTGACAGCTCGCAGGCTGGGTCGTCTGGGTTTCCTTGAACTTTTTCGCGATCCATCTCTGGGGTTGGCCTGAATTTTCCACGATCGCGCCCATAACTTTTTGTCGAAGCCCTTCATGCTTGGGAGCCATTTCGGCAAACACTTGACAGGTTGTGACGTAATTTTTCACAAATAAACATTACTCTAAACTAGCCAACCCAAAATTTCATCAATTTTTACCCATGGAATAAAAAAATTTTACACAAAAGAAAGTGTTGATTTTTTTTCGAGTACAATCTTTATTTAGGGTTGTCTTTAAGTTCTGATTGCTCATAATTGGTGGCATATAATATGTCCGGTGTTCGTATGGATGCTCCTCATCGCTTTCCGTGAAGCTGTTCTGCTGACGGGCTGAGGAAGACGGTGGAAGCGATTTAGTAGGCGCTTTTTTTCATGTAGCATATCTTCCTCACAGTGACCAATTTTTAGTTCTATCGTGACGTATCTCCCTTTAGATGTTGTCAGTATGACGCATCACTTTTGCTAAAAGTGACTACCGTACAGGGGTTTGTTCTCCAGATCTCAGAGGGTTCGGGTAGCCCTTTGCTGAAGAAATTAAATCAATTGTTGGAGTTTTCAAGTGATATAGGCTCGGACAGTGACTAGTTATAAGGCCTGGCTTACCAGGCTTTCATCTCGGTTCTAAGTGAAGAAACAGATGAACCACAGAAGGGTTCAGGTTACTACGGACTGATGAGACGATCCGAGTCTTGCTAGTTCATCAGCTCTCTCGTTTCCATCAATTCCACAATAAACAATAAACTTACCTCGCAATTTCAAATTTATATATCTTGGTTTTTAGTGAACAAACCTCGAATCGAACTCTTTGCTTACAAACTGATGTAATGAAATATTCAATTTCTAGTACAGATTCTGAGTTATATCAATTCTAAATTTTGAAGTAATGGCTGCCGTCGAGAAAGCTTCAGCGTAAGCCTTTAAGTGGATATTGTTCCTCGCTTTTCCTCAATCTAGGTCAAGCCGAGTATCAATCAAATTGATTGGTCGAATGGCTGAACATAGAAGGAGCTATTTCGCAGGCGATTTAATGAAAGTTTTTCATTTGATTTTTCTTTATACTCTGAATAACTTCCAGCTTTCACCAGCTCGGCTATTGGGCTGAAATAACGAAAGGAGGCTTATGAAGCACTTCCATGTTGTTTTAAGTTACGAATCAACGTCCACTTCAAAAGAGGACAAATTACGACACGCGCTTCAGCAGTTCTTATCTATGAATTTTGACAGACAATTTTAGACGATGCTGCTAATTCCTCCCCTGTTCTTGAATCTTGAGGGAATTCAATCAGCATGACTGTGAATGAGATGTGGCCGTCAGGTGATAATTGCGTTCTGAACTTTTCAAAAAATTCGGCGCCAATATTGCCAACATATTTGACTTGTTTAAACTTTAAACTTGTTTTGCCACGAGCTTGTTTACATCGTGATTTCTTCAATAAACGTCGTGCTCGTAGATGATGACTATTCCTTCAGACTAGTTAGTTCCGACTTTGCGTCTTTTTTATCGAACAAAATGGGTCGATGGTTCTCTATTGTTTCTGAAATTTTGTCCACAGGTAGAGTTATAGATATATAAACGAAAGCAAACTTTTAAAAAAACAGTGTTGCCAATTTCCCCGGTAAACTCCATTGGAAGTTTTCAACTTTTCCGAAGAAACAAAATAAAAATCCCGAATGCACTAAGTAGCATCCCGATGTAATAAAATATTCGAGACTTATTACACTTAGATTTTATCAATATAGCATTATATTTTTGTTTATTATATTCTGATTAAGTTGCAACTCTATCGATTCACTAAAAACTAAAAAAAAAATGTGTTCAAAAGACAAAAATTGGTATTCGGCCATTTTTTACATGAGAAGTATGAATATGTTTTGAGAAAATCTTAGAATCCTGATTTTAAATGGATCAATGTATCATGTTAAGAAGCTAGACGAAATGGGTCATAATTTTTATACGCTTGAAAAAATATGCAGTTCCTGCGAAAGATACCTTCTTTTGATTCTATGCACATGAGCTGACGATATATACTCCTGTATCCGAAGGCAAACTTCTGAATCAAGTACTTGCCCTCTTATGTGAGATTTTTCCTCCCATCGAACATAAGCAGTTCTTTTGAGTTTTACTGATCGATGAAAAAAAAAGGCCAAACGCCTATTCGACAATCGCCAATTCGGCCAAACGTCCATTCGGCCATACATCCGTATGTCAAACGTGTCTATGCCAAACGGAGGCTCATCGATAAAAGTATCGATTCATATATTTTCGAAAACGTCTTGTCTTCCCATTTAAAAACCACCACCACAATTTGTGAGTGGTCCCAACAGCAACCTCGCTGTTGGTTTTAAAACAGTACTCATATTTAAATATTTTCCTAGTCACGTGAACTCAGCGTTTTAAACCCACATGCTAAATAGTTACAAGCTGACAATAGTTACACTCGTTCTAGAAGTTTGACGCTTTATAAAAACCCTTTCAGAACCATTCTGGATACTTTCGTCGATTGTAATAGTGAAAGATAACGTGAGCAAATAAATGTGAACAAGTAAAAAAAGGTCAGATGGGTGCACAACACACATAAAATATTATAAAAAGGTAAACTGTGCCGAGTTCTTCTAGAATTAGTAAGTTCACGTAATTTCAAATAAGGGCGTATTTAAAATGTGATTTTATTTAAAAAAAAAAATTACCAACGGCTCATCTTATAAAAAAAGTACACTGAAACAAAATAAATCGTAAATTCATGATTAAAAAACACAAAACGTTGATTTTCTTATAGGAGCCCTCTGATCCTCCTAAAAAATTTTTAAAAGCTAAAATTAAGTAGAAAATTGTCACTGCTATATATTTTTATTTTTTTGTTTTTAAATATTTATAGATTTTATGAAAAAGCTGCCAATCCAATCATTAATTACAAAATCGCAGTGATTGATCGGGGGAAGTGTACAAATAAATCAGTTTTATATTCAAGTTAACGGGTGAGCCATAAATAGCGAGATAAACAGCTGTGTGTGTTTTGTTCTCATCTTTGTGGACGTTGTTCGTTGGTTTGTTTACGATTTAGGTCGCGAAACAGAGTTTTCTCCGGGAGCACTTCTTTCAAATGCTTTTGAAGCGTACAAAAAATTACGATTTATAACATGATCGTTCTACGCTGGAGGGTGGAACAAGCGCCGCCAAGTGGACGAAATTGAAAGCTGCCGCCAACACCAGAAAGCTGGCCGAGAATTCAGGCGAAAATGATCCAAATGCGCTTTCTATAAAGGCACCACAAAGAAGGAGAAAAACCGCTTCCAGAAAAAGTCTTAGACAAAAGCGTCCACCAGACTTCTTACTCCAGACAGTTGAGCTATTTTTAGCAGTTCAACAAGTTGAATAAAACTTACAAAGTGACACTGTAATTGAGAGTCAGAGTGAAAACCGAACAGATTGAAGGGAAACTAAGAGCGTCGCTTCAAATTAAGCCTAGCTAAATCGCTTCCACTGTCATTCTAGTCGAACAGCATGAATAGATGCAATATCGTTGATGGCGCCTGACAAATCACTCCGGTAAAAACCTTTCAAAAAAGAGAGAGGAAGAGATGAAATGCTCCATTCAATTGATATCGCCGATTGTTGCGAGCTTTCTCCCCTTCGTTTGTTAATTTTCGATTTATATAAATAGTTTGATAAGCCACGAACATATGCAAGAAAAATAAACAAAGACTGTGCTCGAAAAAAATGCGCCGACAAAATGATCCTACGAAATTCATTTTCAAGTCGAACTCTTTTTGAAACTCTCAGGGAATAAATAAACATATATTAACTATATGTTTTTGCAAATTTGGTTTGTTTTAACCCTCGTCTCACTAAGCTAAATAAATGCACCTGGGACTGAACGTTACCCATCAAATCCTGTGCAACACTTGCGTCCATCTTTCTTACATACTTTCATCCACTCTTTCTTCAAATCCATTGTCGTTTTTGAAGACCTTCCCTGTTTCCGGAGCTTGCTCTTCATAATCGCCCAGTTCCTGGTGAGTTTGGCGGATTCTCTTCTCTGGCACAAAAACAACATCGTTGACTTCGTACCAATCCATGACCGGTTTCGCGTAATGGCACGATTCCAGATCTGGCCAAAACCTTCGTGGGACCGGGGGAAAGGCAACAGACCCCTCTGGAGGCATTCTTCTTCATATATTCGGCGATTGATGGTGTCCGGTCGTTATGTACGGCTTGCTGATCACCAAGAACTTATCGGCAAATATGTCGATCTTCTTCTTCCAGAACTACTCCGGAACATCCAGACAGGACATTCCAACGAAAAACCTCAGGCTGGGGATCTGCTTGACGTACATTCTTGTACGTCTTGTCATCCATTACGATGCATTTCGGCTGCATCAACCACACGCCGTAAAGCTTCCTGGCGTGGGATTTAGCCACCGTATTCTGTTTATCGGATCGGTTAGGCACCTTGCTTGTCTTGAAGAGATGAAGTCCGGCCCGCTTGATTATCTGATGGACAAATCAAATTGACGATTTGCCTACCGAATCGAATGGTTCGGATTGCGCTTGAAGTAATCCCTCACCTTCCATGCGTTCACGGAGCTCGATCAGTCTTCGCTTTTCTTCCGCTGACGGCTCGCAGGCTGGGTCGTCTGGGTTTCGCGCCAGAACTTTTTCGCGATCCATCTCTCAGGGCTGGCCTGAATTTTCACGATCAGCGCCCACTGTACTTTTTGTCGAAGCCCCTTCGTAGCTTGGGAGCCATTTCGGCAAACGCCTGACTGGTTGTGACGTAATTTTTCACAAATAAACATTACTCTAAACTAGCCAACGCAAAATTTCATCAATTTTTTACCCATGGAATAAAAAATTTTACACAAAAGAAAGTGTTGATTTTTTTCAGTACAATCTTTAATCTTCGGCGTTCTCTTTAAGTTCTGATTGCTCATAATTGGTGGCATATAATATGTCCGGTGTTCGTATGGATGCTCCTCATCGCTTTCCGTGAAGCTGTTCTGCTGACGGGCTGAGGGAAGACGGTGGAAAGACGATTTAGTAGGCGCTTTTTTCATGTAGCATATCTTCCTCACTGTGACCAATTTTTAGTTCTATCGTGACGTATCTCCTTTAGATGTTGTCAGTATGACGCATCACTTTTGCTAAAAGTGACTATCGTTTGCGAGGGTTTGTTCTCCAGATCTCAGAGGGTTCGGGTAGCCTTTGCATGAAGAAAATTAAATCAATTGGTGGAGTTTTCCAGTGATATGAGGCTCGGTCGGTGACTAGTTATAAGGCCTGGCTTACCAGGCTTTCATCTCGGTTCTAAGTGAAGAAACGGATGAACCACAGAAGGAGTTCAGGTTACTACGGACTGATGGAGACGATCCGAGTACCTTGCTAGTTCATCAGCTCTCTCGTCATTCCATCAATTCCACAATAAACAATAAACTTACCTCGCTAATTTCTAATTTATATATCTTGGTTTTTAGTGAACAAACCTCGGAATCGAACTCTTCAACCTACAAACTGATGTAATGAAATATTCAATTTCTAGTACAGATTCACGAGTTATATCAATTCTAAATTTTTGAAGTAATGGCTGCCAAGTCGAAGAGCTTCCAGCGTAAGCCTTTAAGTGGATGTTCGTTCCTCGCTTTTCCTCAATCTGGAATTCAGAAGCCGAGTATCAATCAAATTGATTGGTCGAATGGCACGAACATAGAAGGAGCTATTTCATGCAGGCGATTTAATGAAAGTTTTTCATTTGATTTTTCTTTATACTCTGAATAACTTCCAGCTTTCACCAGCTCGGCTATTTGGGCTGGAAGCAACGAAAGTAGGCTTATGAAGCACTTCCATGTTGTTTTTGGGAAGTTACGAATCAACGTCCACTTCAAAGAGGACAAATTACGACACGCGCTTCATGCAGTTCTTATCTATGAATTTTGACAGACAATTTTAGACGGTGCTGCGCAATTCTCCCCTGTTCTTGAATCTTGAAGAATTCAATCAAGCATGACTGTGTAGAATGAGATGTGGCCGTCAGGTGCTGACTAATTGCGTTCTATGAACTTTTCAAAAAAATTCAGCGCCAATATTGCCGACTTATATTTGACTTGTTTAAACTTTAAACTTGTTTTGCCACGAGCTTGTTTACATCGTTGATTTCTTCAATAAACGTCGTTGCTACGTAGATGATGACTATTCCTTCAGACTAGTTAGTTCCGACTTTGCGTGCTTTTTATCGAACAAAATGGGTCGATGGTTCTCTATTGTTTCTGAAATTTTGTCCACAGAGTAGAGTTATAGATATATAAACGAAAGCAAACTTTAAAAAAACAGTTGTTGCCAATTTCCCCGGTAAACTCCATTGGAAGTTTTCAGCTTTTCCAAAGACACAAAATAAAAATCCCGAGATGCACTAAGTAGCATCGCCGATGTAATAAAATATTCCGGGACTTATTACACTTAGATTTTATCAATATAGCATTATATTTTTGTTTATTATATTCTGATTAAGTTGCAACTCTATCGATTCACTAAACTAAAAAAAAAAATATGTTCAAAAGACAAAAATTAGTATTCGGCCATATTTTACGCAGAAAATATGAATATGTTTTGAGAAAAATCTTAGAATCTGATTTTAAATGGATCAATGTATCATGTTAAAGCCCCAGCTAGACGAAATGGGTCATAATTTTTATACTTGAAAAAATATGGTCCTGCGAAAGATACCTTCTTTTGATTCTATGCACATGAGCTGACGATATATACTCCCCTGTATCCGAAGGCAAACTTCTGAATCAAGTACTTGCCCGGTATAAACCTCTTATGTGAGATTTTTCCTCCCATCGAACATGAGCAGTTCTTTTGAGTTTTACTGATCGATGAAAAAAAAAGGCCAAACGCCTGTTCGACAATCGCCAATTCGGCCAAACGTCCATTCGGCCATACATCCGTATGTCAAACGTGTCTATGCCAAACGGAGGCTCATCGATAAAAGTATCGATTCATATATTTTCGAAAACGTCTTGTCTTCCCATTTAAAAACCACCACCACAATTTGTGAGTGGTCCCAACAGCAGCCTCGCTGTTGGTTTAAAACGGTACTCATATTTAAATATTTTCCTAGTCACGTGAACTCAGCGTTTTAAACCCACATGCTAAATAGTTACAAGCTGACAATAGTTACACTCGTTCTAGAAGTTTGACGCTTTATAAAAACCCTTTCAAGCCATTCTGGATACTTTCGTCGATTGTAATAGTGAAAAGATAACGTAGCAAATAAATGTGAACAAGTAAAAAAAGGTCAGATGGGTGCACAACACACATAAAATACTTATAAAAAGGTAAACTGTGCCGAGTTCTTCTAGAATTAGTAAGTTCACGTAATTTCAAATCTAAAAATCTGATATTTAGGGGAAAATGACGCAAAAAAAAATCATTTTTATTGGGTTAATTCGGAAATTTTAGTTACACAGTCACAGCTGCTGACTAAACTGCTTATCGATCGATTTGTTATTCTAATTTGAATAAGATCAACCAGTTTATCGAATAAGTTAAAAAAGTAATAAATAGTTCATCTAAAATTGATTCGTAGCCAATAATTAAAAAGGGCGAATGGGGCTGACAACTATGCACTCATATGCATAACCTGCTGTAATGCAGTGTTGAGGCGTTTCGTTCGGCAGGTTGATTCTCAACCAGAAAAAGAGGTTTGATAGAAATTCAGTTGATTTGAAATCCAAAAATTCTTATTGTTAAGGACTAGTGATGCAAAATGGGCTCTTCCAGTTACAGCTACTGAATGAAATATAAACCGAATGAAACAAAAAAAGCTTATTGAAACCAAGAATGATATTTCACAGTTCGCATTTCTAATATGTTGAAATAATTATGCTATTTTGGGGAGAAAAAAGGCAGAACGAACAATTGCAGACTCGGATGTTAAAAAAAATATATACTGTACAATCAGAAGATCTAGTAGACTGCATAAGATTGAAAAATGCTCACACGATCTAAAACTCAATTTTCTCTTCTGTTTTAAATCAGGCAAAACAGGCACTTAGAGCCACTACTGCTGAGTACAGAGTGTAACGTTTTATTTGTCAGTTGATTCTCCATCAGAAGAAACATATATGGTAAGAATTAGACAAAAATGTTAAACCCATACACATTTAAGGGGTGAGTACAGGGTGGCAAAAGTTGCCTGTCAGTGTTTTTTTTCGTACTGTATCTTTTGTACAGTTTTGTTTACCGATATATGCATATTGTTCAACGTGTGTGCAATCATTCGGCATTTGACGGTTGTGATTTTTTTTGGATATATTTTTGTTTTAATTGCGCTATTAACCACCGGCATGAACCTAACGGTTAGCTCCAAAATGATGGCGAAACGCGCAAGGGAGCGAACTTGACATGATTTGAAAATCCAAATTTAACGGAAATTACAGTTTTCAACAGTATTCTATCCCTTATCATCAATCGAAAGCAACGCAGGAGTAGTTTAACCAAAATTTGCCTCCGTCCATATCGTATGGGGATCCACGTTCAGGCCATTTGGAAGCGCTGAAAGGTTTAGCTCTTGAGATCTTTGAAAAAAACTACTCGATCAATATGATATGACAATATGCCTCAAGAACGCCGGGTCACAAAAGCAAAAGGATGGAGCTCAACATGGAGAGTTCTTAATAATAAAATTAAATTTTGAAGGAAACAATAAATTGAAGACTGTTCGTTGTGTTTTAATGGACATTTTTTTTACTGACAAGCAACCCGTGCCACCCTGTAAATCGAAATAGGCTATTCCGACTGTGCACTTCATCGGTCGATTTGTTAGATGAGTGTGCATTTGATAAAAAAAAACTAGCTCAAGAAGCCGCAATCATAAAATGAATTTTGGGGGTAAATAGGGTGAAATGGGCATCTCTTGACACTGAAAGAAATTTGTATCATATGATTTTCTGTTAAATCAATCTCAGAAAAATGAAGTTTGGATTTGCTACTGATTTCAAATCTAGTTAAACAGATTTTTTAGGATTTATATGGGGTTAAATGGACATGCCAATGCCTTTTTGGTGAATGAACAATTTTTTTTCAGTGTCATATGATAATTTTCCTAAACCGCCATCAGTCGCATGAATAAGGTTTCGTTTCGGCTCACTTTTTCCACACTGTTCTAAAGCAAGTTAAAATTTCATCATATTTAATAACAGTTTCCGTGTAAAGATCCGTCCTGATGAAACTTGATGAACCAAAATCCGTGACCTTTTGCCCCTTATTGAAAGTGAAATGTACCCCGATAGACGGCAAATAAATTAACCGACCCGAGCGGCATGGAATTCTAATTCATCGAAAAAATTAAGAATTCTCACATCGTTTTCGAAATAAAATGCCATGCATTGCTCATTTCACCGACCGAAACTGAGAGCCGCCCAACCCCCACAATTGCGTCTATATGGTTGAGAGTTTTTCACTGTTTCGTTCGTTCGTCGACGTCTTTCCGACGAGTTTACCGTTTCGAAACGGCAGCCCTGGCCAGACAACGGAGCGATTGCACGACAATTTTCAATTTTTCCTTCCCTTGCATAGACCGAGGAGAATCGAGAGAGCATCACTTTCCGTGCACTTTCCAGCTATGGCGGGGCCATTTTCCCTGCTATTTTATTGCTCCTCTGCATTTTCCCGCCATTCACTTTCCATTTCAACTTGGCTGGCTGGCGAGATGGCGAGGGTCGTTCTGGTTTTCCCATTTTTTTTTTGGTGCACTCTAGACTTGACGTTGAACGTAGCGCTCCAAGTTTATGGTTAGCGCAGTGACGTGATCCAATGATCTTTGGAGCGAGCGGAGACGGAAAAAAAATGATTGTCACTTATCTACTATTTCCTCTCGCACCCTGCCGCCCGACGCCCGACGTCCGACGCCCGTCGAACCATTTTCAGCCAACAGTAACAGTAAAAGGTTGAAGGCTGTTTCAAAAACAGGTAGTTTGAGAGCGTCTCGCGCGATGATGGAGAAACTCTGCGCTAATCGCGTACCACATACAGTCACACACACACACACACACACCAATCGGATATGCTAGGTTAGAGATACCCTTGAAAGTTCATTGACTATGGTGCGCAGCGACGAAACGATCATTAGAGTGGCGCGGCGGTGACAAAGACGGCTAGCGGATCTTGAGGCCTTTTACGGAGGCTGCAGCATAGTTTCGAACCGAATCAGGAGGAAATCGGTTTCAAAACATGGCAGCCCGAGTGGAAAGCCAGTTCTGGCCCTGCTGGCATCGAGCTCGCCAACTGTGATTTTTATTCGGGAAGCACCGGTCGAACTCGGGTTGACCTTGACCCAGATTTTCCCAAACCAACAGATGCTGCAACCCAAAGGGATGATGACACAGGCAGGGAAAACGTCGTTGCTCCTACTACTTTTACGGTCGCCTCCTAAGATGCGTCGTAAAATTTTGGTCGGAGAAAAAAAGTTGAGCTGTAATTTTTATGGCACAATTAAATTTGAATTGAAAATTTGCGGCCGCACGTCGTGACAAACGCGACCCACTCGGGTGCTCTGTGCATGTGAGGTTTTGAAGTGCACATTTTCCAACGAAAGAGTCTTTGAAGATTTCGGTTCGGCTTTTAACTGCCTACTGCGATTTATTTTTGCGAATCAGTAAAAATCAGGAACGATGTCACCTAGAGGTGGAAGTGATTTATCGAGTTGACTTCTTAAGTTCAAGATGGATTCGCAATCGATTGAGGTGATGCTATCATTCGAAGCATTCGAAACCGATTAGATCAGCGTCGCGCCGAATGTGGAAAGGAAACGACTTGACAAATCCACTCAACCATTCGGGGTCCCATTTTCGGAAAAAGAGAACGAACATATCGAACGGATCCGAAAGGTGGCAGTAAATCAGTGCTCTGTTCATTTTTTTTACGACGCCTCGAATCTGGTGCGAGCTTTTAATCCAATGTGGAAACCCCGGTCAGTACAGCCCATAAAAATCAACGTGAAGTTCTCTTTTCCTCTACACACACACATGAAAAACGAAAACATATATCCAGTGGAAACGGATTCCATTCACCAGACCATGGGGGCGATGTCAACGATGCTGATGATGATGATGATGCAGTAAATCAGAAACGGTCAGACTGCACTGACACCGGGGCGAAGAATGGTCACACGTCGCAAGTCCTGGCCCAAAGTGGCAGACGCTTTGATTTGATGTACTCTTCGAATTATCCCTAACAACGTTGTAACGTTGGCCGTTGTCGCATTTTTTGTCTGCTGTAGCTTCTGAGATGAGAAACAGATGGAAAGGATGCGTGTCAAATTGGCTTTGGGTGGTGAGGTGGAATCCATTGATTGAGCGATGATAAAGATGAGCGACGACATCGAACAGAAAGCAAGTGGAAAACGACAAGTCTTATGATGGACATAATACATGGTTCATTTGGAAAATTCGACCGGGAGAAGCTTTCTGAATTCTCAGAAAATGATGCTGTCAACACGCTTTCACACCTCAAAACTCGCACATATTTTAGGGTTTTTAGAAATGGAAATCTGTACTTTCACTTAATTCGGATGGGTCTCACCGAATTTCACCCCGGTTGTAAAATCAGTTTACGCTCGTTATCTCGCCACAAAAAACGGAACGGTTACCGCGATCTATTTAGCTCGCCGTGTGAGGCTTTAAGATTTGTTAAAGTCACAACACTCATGGTGGACATAATCAAATTTGATCGGTAGTAGCTTCGATCTACTAATTTGGATAAGGATTTATGTATGTTTAGTAAAATGAACACACTTCCACACCTCGACTTCGGAAATCGAGAAATTCAGGATATTTATAAATGGAAATCTGTACTTTTATTTAACTCGGATGGGTCTCACCAAATTCGCCTCAGTTATATAACCACTTTGAACTCGTAGTTTTCTTGGCAAAATCGTTTCCTTTTTCTCGCAACATACAAATATTGAGGCAGCATTATAGTCATCAATCCATCATTGTAAACGGTCCCTAAGTGCTAACAAAATCTTGCCCAATGATGGCGTTGAAAAATGACAAAGTTTCTCGATTGTAAAATGAATCACGTTACTTAAGAGCGTGGCTCTACCTCGATCAAATAACTGCTAGCTATTTTCACTAATGGCTGACAAGTGCTGGGTCTACAAACTATTGATGAGAAATTAATTTTTTGCAGCTTGAAAATTGACTCGATTTAGACAACTTTCCCTCATCAACTTAGGTGTACCATAACGCTTTTTTAGCCCTAACTTTCTTATGTCAATTCTCACCGTACAGTTGTATTGCGACGAGTTTTAGAACTTTCAAGGACGCGTATTTTGGTAACGCTAACTTCAACCAATCAATAGTTATTGAAGTTTTATAAAAGAAAATACGCCCTTTTCAAATGTTGATTTCTATGATTGGGGCAAAACAAAATTAGGGACGTCATTTGAAAGGGCAATTCATATTGCTTTACATATGTGAAAACTAGAGATATGTTATTTCTGTATCTTGAGAAATTACATTTGAATCTGGGATGGTTTAAGAAGAAAAACTTCAACAACTATTGATTGGTTAAACCTAGAGGCAAAACTAATACATCAAAATACGCGCCTTCAAAAGTTCTACAGCTCGTCTGAACCCAATTTTACGATGGAAATTGAAATAAAAAAGGTTAGGACAGAAAAACTTTTTTTTATGGTACACCCTAAGTTGACGCGGGAAAAGTTGCTCTAAATCGGTCAATTTTTAAGCTACAAAAAAAAAATTATATGAAAATTCCGTGATATTTTTCGCGCTACAACTTTGCCCAAGAATGTAGACGTCTATTTCAGCAAATAAAAAAGTTAATTTTTGTATATCCGTGAAAATGGGGACCACCCTAATTTCAATCAACCTTTAAAAAAAATGGGCCTTAGTGATGCAAACCATGTTGTAGAACATCACTTTGCTGTAAAGTTTCAAGTTTAGGCACTGGGAGCATGTTTCCTCGTAAATTCGTGATCTGGACCATAGTGCAATGTCACAAGTTCAAATTTCACCTCTGGACATGTGCCAAAAATACCCAAATGGTGTTGAGGTGACTTCAACGGGGCATGAACAGGCAGAACATTTTAACCAAAAAAAAGTATCTAGCAAGGAGTGTCAACTAATGTACTGGGCTTTCTCAGTCATAACTAATTGATGGAGGTAACTCGCAGAAACTAGGTCATCAGAAGACATTTTGAGGATTTCTGACTATACTAACCACTAATAGAGACCTTCCGGGATCCGAGTTATCCGGGAAAAGTGACCATATTCAAATCTTTTCCAAAACCTAGATTGCGACTTATCAAACCTCCATGATTTTGCAAAACTTTATCTCAATGAATGGCCGCTCCCTTGGAGTGGCCCTGTGGGATTTTGAGTTCCTCCACGAGATTTTGAAAAAAAGCTCATTAAAGAGCATTCAGAGGATTTCTTACCATACTGGCCACTTAGAAGTGACCCACCGGAGTCCGAGATCCTCGAAAAATGGCTATATTCAAATCGATGCCAAAACCTGGCTTGCGACACATCAAACTTCATGATTTTGGAAAACGAGATCATGTGAAGACGTTTTGTGGATTTCTAACCATTCTGGCCACTTAGGGAGGCCCTGTGGGATCCGAATTCCTCAGGGACAGTGGCCATATTCAAATCGTTGCCAGAACCTGGATTGCGATATATCAAACTTCATGATTTTGCCAAAATTTCGTCTTCAGAGGACATTCTGAAGGTGTCCGAGCATACTGGCCACTTAGGGTGGTCCTGCGGGATTTTGAGTTCCTCCACAGGGAAGTGGCCATAACCAAATTTTTACCAAAACCTGGCTTGCGACATATCAAACTTCATGATTTTGAAAAACTAGATTTTCGGAGGACATTCAGAGGATTTCTTACCACTTAGGGTGACCCACCGGAGTCCGAGATCCTCAGAAAAAGGGCTATATTCAAATCGATGCCAAAAGCTGGCTTGCGACACATCAAATTTCATGATTTTGCAAACCGAGGTCATGAAAAGATGTTATGTGGATTTCCGACCATACTGGTCACTTAGGGAGGCCCTGCGGGATCCGAATTCCTCAGGGAAAGTGATCATGTTCAAATCTTTTCCAAAACCTAGATTGCGACACATCAAACTTCATGATTTTGCCAAACTTTGTCTTCAGCGGACATTCTGAAGGTGTCCAAACTCAAATCGTTTCCCCAAATAGTAACTTCAAACGCTCTCAGAATGTCCTCCGATGACCTAGTTTTGCTAATCCATGAAGTTTGATCCTTCGCCTGCCATGTTTCGCATCCAAAGATATTTCGTCCACCATCCCTAGACAAGTACTTAACCTAGTACTCCCACCTTGGAATCTGAAACTACGGATATTTTCGGAATAACAAGTACACATCCACAAACAAGCATAATGCTAAAAATCGCATCGAAATCCGATGGCCTATGATGGAGTATCATTAATTTTAAATTTGAATATTTCTACATCAGAGGGGTTGGGGATGTACGTGCGAAAGTTTACTAAACTGATCCTGCTATCCGTGAAAGATTCCTGAACACATCCATAAACATTTTAAAATGCTTCGTTTTTGTTTGCATGTCAAATGGTCAAAATACAGTTTTTAAAATTTTGAGTATTTTTTGAGTAATTGTGATTTTTTTTGAAAAACTGCCATATGATTCCTTTTTGCCCAAAACGTAAGATGTAATTTGAATTAGGTCGATAAGTTGCTCCATTGTGGAGTTATCGATGAAAACAAACCGTGTTAAGAAAAAACCGTGTTAAAAAAGACCTTATAGTGTATATAAGAATGAATTTCTGTCTGCCTGAACCTTATAGAATCGAAAACTACTGAACCGATCGGCGTGAAATTTTGTATGCGGGGGTTTTTGCGGCCAGGGAAGGTTCTTATGATAGTTTGAGACCCCTCCCATCTCTAGAAGGGAGGGGGGGGGGGGCTTCGATACAAATGAAGCAAACATTTCTGCATAACTCGATAACCAATCAAGCAAATGGAACCAAATGGGGCATGTAGAAGTTTTTGAAGGCAAGAAATATTTCAGTGGTAGTTTGAGACCCCCCACCAACATTCAGAAAGAGGGGTTTTTATACAAATGAAACACAAGTTTCTGCATAACCCGAGACGTAACCAAACAAATCGAAACAAATTTGGCAGGGGAGGTTTTTGTAGGCAAGAAATGTTTCTGTAGGTGACTCTGAGGCCCCTCTAGTTTCTGGAAAGGTGGAGAGGGGGGGGCGCACATTCGAATGAAACACAAATTTCTGCATAACTCAAGAACTAATCAATCAAATGGAACCAGCAAATGAGAGCAAGAAATGTTTCAATGGTGGTCTAAAACCCCTCCGTCCCTTGAAAGGTGGGGGTGGGGGGAAGGGGTTACATATAAATGTAGTACAAATTTCTTAATTCTAGACATAATCAAGCAAATGGAAACAAATTTGGCAGGTGGAGGTTTTTAAAGTCAAAAAATGTTGCTATGGTGATTTGAGACCCCTCCTCTCTTTGGAAGAGGGGGCTCCCATACAAATGAAACACGAATTTCTGCATGATTTGAGAACAAATCAAGCAAATGGGACCAAATTTAGCAGGTAAAGGTTTATGGGGGTTTAAAATATATTTCGAAGGTAATTTGAGACCCCTCCCTTTTCTAAAAAGGAGGCTCCCAAATGAATTACAAATTTCGGCATAACTCGAGAACTTATCAAGCAAATGGAATCAAATTTTGTATGTGGAGGTTTTCAAAAGAAAAAAATGTTTTGAGACCCCTTCGCCCTCTGGAAGGGTGGGGGGGGGGGGGGACTCCTATACAATTGAAACACACATTTCTGCATAATTCGAGAGCCAATTTAGCAAATGGAATCAAATTTGTTATGTGGAGGTTTTTGAAGGTGAATAATGTTCTCATTGGGGTCCGAGACCCCTCCCGCTTCTTCAAAAGGAGGCTCCCATGCAAATGAAAAACAATTTTCTCGAAACCAAATGAAACAAAATTTGGCATGTGGGGGCTTTTGGAGGTAAGAAATGTCAAGAAGGGATGGTTCTCAAACAAAAGAAACAGCAATTTGAACTAAACATGAGAATTATACATGCAACTAAAACACAAAATATATATATCTCGGGTAGGCAGCATGTTCTGATAGAAGTTTGAACCCCTTCTTAGGGAAGGTCCATTAATTATGTCACGTGGTAGGGTGGGAGGGGGTTTTGGGAAAACGTGACGATCCATACAAAAAATGAAGGTCCGACAACAAACGTGACAAGGTGGGGGTGTTATGAAAAGCTCACTTTTCAGTGACGTACATTAATGGACGTTCCCTTGTCAAGAATCTGGGGTGCTGAGCTACTTCAGTGCACATTATGCACGAAGTTACGCAATAGAAAATTTCGCTCAAAATGACGGAAATGATTCTACACAGGACTACCGGTCCAAGGGTTAAATCAATTAAACAGAAAGCTTCGTTTTTTTTTTGCAGAAATTTCACCCATTAGCAAACAAAAATACTTTAACCAAATTCATTCCGAAAAAAAATCACAATCGCGCTAGTTATATCAAACTTTTATTCCTTTAGTTGCATGCGTAGTAAGGCTCGCACCGGGTACAGCTAGTTGTGCATATAAAAATGAATTTCTGACTGTCTGAGCCACATAGATTCGGAAACTACTGAACCGATTTGCGTGACATCTTGTATGGAGAGGTTTTTAGTGCCGGAGAAGGTTATAATGATAGTTAGAGACCCCTCCCTACTCTGAGAGGGAGGGGTTCCGATACAAGTGAAACACAAATTTCTGCATAACTCGAGAACTAATCAAAGAAATGGAATCAAATTTAGCACGTGGGGGTTTTGAAAGGCAAAAAATGTTTCTATGGTGGTTTGAGACCCCTCCCCTCTTCAGAAGAGAAGGTTTTGATGGTTATCTGAGCCTTGAAATTCCAATCAAACATTAGATTTATTCCCACTGTAATGAAAACTTATGTGCAGGAGTTTCAGGGGCCGGCGAAGGTTCTTATGATGGGTCGAAACTCCCTCCTCGTTTAGGATGGAGGGGGGGGGGGCGTACAAATGAAACACAAATTTCTGCATAACTCGAGAACTAATCAAGTAAACAGAACCAAATTTAGCATGTGGGATTTTTTTAGGCAAACTATGTTTCTATTGTAGTTTGAGACTCCTTCCCCGTCTGAAGGGAGGGGGGGGAGGGTTTCATGCAAATAAAACACCAAATTCTGCATAAATCAAGAAATAATCAAATAATCAAGCAAATGGAACCAAATTCGGCACGTGGAGGATTTCGAAGGCAAAAAATGTTTCTAAGGTGATCTAATACCCCTCCCTCTTCTGAACGGAGCGCTCCCATATAAATGAAACACAAATGTCTGCATAACTCGAGAACTAATCAAGTAAATTGAACCAAATTTGACAGGTAGAGGTTTTTGAAGGAGAAAAATATTTCTTTGTTGGTTTGAGACCCCTTCGCCCTCTAGAATGGGGGACTCCCATACAAATGAAACACATTTTTTTTTTGCATAACTCGAGAACCAATGCAGCAAATGAAACAAAATTTGACATGTGGGTTTTTTGAAGGCAAGAAATGTTTCTACGGTAGTTCAAGATACCTCTCCCTCTTGAGAAGGGGGGGGGGGGGTCTAAAAAAGAAACACAATTTTCTGCCTAACTCGAGAACTAATCAAGCAAATGGAACCAAATTTGTCATGCGGAGGTTTTTGAAGGCAGGATTTCTACACTGAGCGAACAAATCAAGAGGAATTCATAGGAATATCGTATGAAAATTTGCCAGATGATATTATTGCGAATTTTATGCGATTCTCTAATGGAAGGAAGTTCATAGGACGATCGTATGGAAATTTTGCTCATAGAAAAAAAAAGTTGCAATCGGTATTCGAGCCATGAACTTCGAGTCACACCAGACGAGTCACAATCCCACGAGACTATACTCGCTTAAGGAGACCCTCCCTGGATTTGGGCAAAAATAAGGCAAAGTTGGTATTTTTGTGTGTGCGAGGATGAAAAGGCGTACGAACTTTCGGTTTTGACGATTAAATTCGCTTATTATTCAAGATTTCAAAGAGATAAAAAAAATGTGAGAATTCAAAATGGCGGCTACAGAATGGTGATTTAACGAATCAATGTTTTTTAATCTAACTTCAAGCCCCGGGCTTGAAATATTAATTCGATTCCCTCCATCAAATAACGCTTTGAAAGGTTATAATTTTTTGTACGGCTTGAACTAAAAATTGGCATTAATTATTAAATATGTATAATTTTTGAACACGGTGAAAATGAAAAAAAAGTAGCGAAAAATTAAACTTTTCAGTTCAAATGATCACTATGCAATGAGTTTAGGTTTAAATTGTCTGAATTTTCTGTTTGATTTCTGTCTACTACAAGAGTCTGCAGGCCTGAAGTTGTCGCCCCATGTTTGGAGCGCAGTGGCTTACGGGAATCGCCATTTTGTGGCCGCCATTTTGAATTTTCACAATTATTTTATCTCTTTGAAATTTTGAATAATAATCAATTTTAATCGTCAACAACGAAAGTTCGTCTCCCCCAAAAAAAAAAACAAACTTTGCCTTATTTGTGCCCAAATCCAGGGGAGGGTCCCCTTAATAAGTGATATAAATTGAAAGTGTATAAAAGATCAATGCAACAATAACCATTTCATACGATCTCGAATGGAATGAGTCTTGGACCCTTGCTTTGTGGTTCATAGTTCCAATCGTATGAAAATCTTATGAATAATTTCCTGAGTCTGTCTGTCTGTTTGACCCGTATAGACTCGGAAACTTCTGAACCGATCGGCGTGAAAATTTGTATTCCAGGGGTTTTTGAAGGCAGGAAATGTTTCTATGGGTGTTCGAGACCCCCTCCTCTTCTGAGGGGAGGCTTTCATCCAAATGGAACACAAATTTCTGCGTAACTCCGGAACTAATAAAGCAAATGGAACCAAATTTGGCATATTGTAGGTTTTTAAAGCAATGATTGTATGGTGGTTTGAGTTTTAATTCATGTCGTTGCAAGCGTAGCAGCGGTCGCACCGGAATCTGCTAGTAGAAGATATAATATCATTCGCTTATAGTGTCGCAAATCTTTATTTATATACATTTTTTGAAGCAAAATTTGGTTCATCTTCTGTAGCCATCCCATAATTTGAAAGATTACTCCCATCAATTGCAATTGTTTGGTAGGGTGATTGGTGTCACCAGAAATCAGGATACCATTAATAATAAACGGTGGAAAACTTGTTAGCGAAGACCAATTCAAACATATTTCTCTGAAAAGGGGTTGTTCAAACAAACTACATTTTCTAAAATAAAGCATCACATTTTATGGAAAATTTGTGTACGCCGGAATTACCTTCTGATCCAACATATTAATCTCTTTTTCATTTTCTTGCTTCTTTTCAGGTACTTATACAAACTTAGTATGCTAAAAATGGACACGCAATCCTGGTTTCATAAAAAGTTTTAGATTGGATGTAACCTCTAAACGCATTTATAAAGGTAAATTCAGAAAGATATTTCTTCTATGTGTTATCTGAACAAAGGAAAAAAACGGTATTCAGTCATAACAGTGCTATGACGGTATTATCCAGAATGACGCAAATTCCGCAATGTAACCCTTTTTTTCGGGAAACGGTCTTCCGGGAAAAGTGATAGAACTAGTCATAACATCTCTAAAACATCGACAAAGGATCCAATTGAACCAAACAACAAATCAATTAATTCTACTGTTTTCGATTTCAAACGAACCAACGAATCACTGGAAAAGAGAAGACTCAACCTTAACTAGAGCAGAAATATCGAACCAACCTCTTTAAAAACAACGATCATCCTCAATTTTTACCCAAACCCTTAATCCTCTCCGAAGTGCTTCCCGCCGAACGCCACTTGGAAGGAATGAAAGATGACACCAACACAAAATCCTAACCGAACGAAACACTTGCCACGGCCCTTTTCCCCTTTTTAAACCACGGACGGTGATTTCTGTATTCCCTCGGGAAGATTTCTACCAAACACAAAACGAAAAGAAAACCCAAAATAGTGCCAAACTTTTGCCGGCCTACACTTTCAAGTGGCATCCTTCCGTGCTGGGAGGATCGTTTAATTTACGACATGGCCTGAGAGAATGCGACAAAAGAAAGAAGGCTGCGACATTTTAAGGATCGGGACAAACAGGATGACAAGTGCGCAAGACGCGATGATCGTCCCACTTGAGGTAATTTGAAATGGGATACCAAATGTGGCTTTGGCTTGTTTGTTCATTTTTTTTTTTTAATCGTCCCAAAATGGGTTACTTCAACCCGAAAGATACCGCGACTCAACAACGTTGCTGCCATAAATTCTCCTATCGATTACTACTGCATACTGCGCTGTCCAGCGTTTCACGTATTCATAAATAAAACAAAAAGCCTACTGCGTGAACGGAGAGACCCACCGAGCCCTCGGTTCGAGTAGGCGCATGGAAAAAAAAATAAACAAACGGCGAAAACGTTTGGATATCGGCACTTACCTACCTCGCCATACGCAACGAATGGACGACTGTGCGGTTGGTTCACACACACACACACACACACACACAGTTGGAGATAGTCAATCGCGGGGGCTGACAAATTGAAACCGATATCGTTATTATGCATTATTGTTGGCATTTGGCAGCTGCAGCTTGGCAGCAGTTTGGTGAAGTAAATCTGAACGAATTGTTTCAGTGGGGTCGCTTGGACTAAGTCGGGATTAACATTCGATAAGGCGGAAGCCTTTTTTTCCTGGAATGAATTATGCACCTATTTTCATGGTTGAAACGATGAATCACTCCTGATTGGTTCCGGTGATATTGCAAAGTTTTTGGCGCATGATATTCGCTGAATTTGGTTGATAACAATTCAATATCATTTGAGATTTGTTAGGACCTTACAACGATGGTTCTTGGAATTTTTATGCACTCTCAATTCGCGAATAAATTTCAAACTCCACTTAAACTTGACAGATGGAAAACAATCGATTAAGTCTGCTACTCGAGCTGACTTTTTTCTGACAGGCGGGAACTCAATTTTGACAGACATTTCATCGAAAGTTTGTTGATGAATCACAGAGGGATTTTTATCGACCAACCGACTGATTTTCCATTTGCCAAGTTAATGCAAAATTAAAATTAATTCGCGAATTAGTACATAGCCTAAGCTTACAATATCACTTCCCTAAGAGCGATGAGTGCTCTTATCGAAAGAAATTCAGGCATGTCATAAGTGAACTTTTTGTGTGCACCCTGTGTCTGCTCTATTCGCAGAGAAAAGGTTCTGATTGTCAGCATTTTGGTCTCTCTCAGGACTTAAAAGTAAGGATTTTCTTTAAAGTAGTTTGGAGAAAATCTAAAATTACTTGATTGAATTCCTAAAAAGGTTGTGGGTAATCTAAATTAATTAATTCGAATTCGTTTCATGAATCCGCTTGATCTGAAAATTATTTAAATAATTTAAATAACAAACTGATACCATTTCAGTAACAACGTCTGATATCTCAGATATCATTTTGATTTCAGTTATTATCACATAGAAAAATAGTTATGATCATTTGCTTATTTTTGAATCATAGGTTATCATTTTTAAATATCATTCTTTTACAAACTTTACATGATTAATGCCCTAGTAGCACACATGTTGCAAACCCGAAAAATTTACTTCAATGTGACTCAATAAGGTCACAATCAAGTTGCCGCAACTAATTTTCAAACTAATGTATGAATATTAGCCGTTCGTTCTGAACAAAAAAATCAATATTGCTGTGAGAATGTGATATCAAACTGACAACATATAAGGGAACTATTTTAAAAATTTGTTCACATTGTATGATTTGTTATCAAGATGTACTGAATGATAGTAAAACTTGTTAATATTCGGACATCTAAAGAGTATTTTTGTGAAAAGCCTGTCCACGTTAATTGTCGAACACTTTTCTTTCAGTGTAGATTCTGTATTATTTCACGAATCACTGAAAAGTTTCACTTATATGACAGCTGAAACTCTCCATTTTATTTCGTGGTACAACATGTTTACATTCTTGTTATATTCAATAAAATGGCGTCCAATCAAGTGCGCAAACGCATTTTATACGAACGCCATGAAATCGGTACGCAATCTTGTCAAGAAACCAAAACTACCGAAGAGTACCGTGTTTTGTGTTTGCAAATCATTTGACCAGCGCTTGACTGTGGAATTGGAACAAAGCGAAAAATATGCTTCCGACAAATGGACAAGAAGGTGATCGCCATTTTTGAGAAAAATCCCAATCTTTCTGTGCGAAATGTGGCTCGCAAAGTTGGGAAGTCAAAATCTTTCGTACGAAAAGCGAAGCAGATGCGAGGACTGAAAAGCATACAAAGCGAAAATGGAGCCCAACTGTGATGACTAGCGAAATTTCACTGCAAAAAATCGTGCTAAGGAGCTTTACACCAACCAGATGGCGGGTGTACAACAGAAAGTTCAAGAATTTAACAGAAATAAGGATTCACATCCTAATCAACTGTTTCTAATGTAGATATAACTCCATTATTGTGTAATAAACAATCGGTGTTGTTGAATTATGTGTACATTTTTGTTTGCTGCTATTGTTTTGGTGTCCGAAATTTAACGTCGACAGGCTTTAATCTGTTCTGGCTGTTTATTCAGCCTTACATATTTAATTTTCAAGCATCGATAATCTGGTATGAGAAAGTTATTCAATTTGGTAAGTCCTTTGCTCGGAAATCCGTTCACAAGCTTAAGCGAAATCATTTAAATGATTACACTTCTAAGAAATTTTATTCACTTTCGTCACGGAATACTCGAATTATCTATTCAAATACCTGGCTCCATCCTGACAAGTTGAACCGATTTGTCGTTCAACTCGGCTCTCAATCGGTCAAAATCGGCTCTTAAGCATTTCTCAAAATTGTTAGTCTTCCAAATAAAATACCACCATCACACTTTGTGAGTGGACCTAACAGCATTCATACTGCTGGCTTAAATACGGTTCTAATCGGCCATAAGATCGCATCACTTTTCAGAGTGAATCCGGATCACATGTTCTTTCCCCCCTAATGAAACATCCTTCCTGTGACAAACGTGGAGATTTTTTTTTCTATTAATCATTTATTCGTACAGGCACAATCGAAACAACTTTATCGAGCCAAGATTTCATATTTATGCTAAAACTTAAGTTATGGAGATACAACCGATTACTTGCGGCTGGCTCGAGGTTAATAGGAATAACAATTTAGAGGATGGGAAACCGTGGAGATGCAGGGCGTTTCTTGGTTTTTGGTAGGAATGGTCGTTTCCTTTCCCGATGCACTGCGAGGACGTGGTGGGCGCCGTTTTTGACCTTTTTGAACTTTTTGTTCATGATGCATACTTAGCTAACCCCAGCCCCCATTCGTTTGGTTCTTTGTGAAATTTGGCTAGTTCCAATCAAGTACTGAGTAGCAACTACGAAACGTGCGGTCATCGAGCTCAAGCTTAAGGAATACTCGAACTGTCTATTCATTACATTTAAATTTTTCTTAGTATGTTTTTTGCTCGTAGATTCTCTTGGACTCTTCTCAAGATATCTATGGAATAGTTTACCTCACGAATTTCATAGAGAAAATCTAGCGAATTCTGTTATTCCCTCTAGGGAATCTTTTTAAAAGGTGCTAAAGATTATTTAGAAAGTTTGTTCTAAATTTTAACTATGGACCATATCAGTTCCCCTCTAGAAACTCCAGAGAATCTATTCTAGAAAAAAAACTTATTTTTTCCGCATCATAAAGAGTTCCGATAACTCGTCCACATACTAGGTTAGTCAAAACAATTCGAAAGCGACATCTGTGGAGCAGTAGAAAATCAAAATTTCTTTGCACGCTCGTTAAGATCTACTCTAAATAAATTAACTGTCACTCAGTTTCGTATTTCCAAATGTCAAAAATGTCAAAAACTGAGTAACTTGATATAAGGAAAGTGAGTAAATGCTACTCTGATTGTAAAAGCGCTGTACTTATAAAAATAGAGTAATTATAATGAAGCTGTCAAAAGCAAAAAACGTGGTTGAATCCATGGTTCAGTCGATCAAAAGTCTTCAAGATGAGACGACTGTATGTTGTAATCAACAAAAAATTTAAATCGAAGTGCCGAATTCAATCTATCCATAGAATAACAAATTTAAAGTTTTTCGACATTCCCGTTGCAGTTGTCGACAGTTGTCGAAAACAATTAACGATTTCATTAAAATAAAAAAAATATAAATTAGGTACTCAGTAATGCTTACTCAAATTTAGCTAAGTGACCTAGTTAATCAGAAATAGTTAACTTTAAAGCTACTCTAATTAGAGTAGTTCTAGTCTTATCAAAACTGAGTCGTTTTCTACTCCGTTTTAAAAAAAATACAATCAAGCGTGACCTAGTTAATCAAAAATGAGTAACCCTTCAATTACTCTAATTAGGGTAGTTCCACTTTTAACGAAACTGAGTCATTTTCAACTCAGTTTTGAGTAATAACAAACGAGCATGTGACATTTTCGGAAGAACGTACTAAAATTTTCATTTCGATCTTTCAATACATTCTTTGTTCACAAGCCATTTGAAGTTGACGAGTATTTTTTAATAATGGAAAAATCCGACGATCGTGCAGTGATTAAATTCTTTTGGAAGGTTTATTGGCTAGTGAGATCCATGCAAAGATGGTGAAAGTATAAAAAAAGTCTTCTCCACGCCCAGGATGTCCAAAAAATGCATCAACACCAGAAATCATACCAAAAATACAGGATATGACTTTGGAAGATGATCTGTAGTCGACTGTGAATGTGATAGCTGACACCATAGGCATCTCACATGGAACAACATGGCATATTTTGGCTGATGTTTTGGAGCTAGAATTGAGAAGAAAAATTAGAATTTCCCATTTATTTCCAACTACCTTTGCTCATCTTGACAGATACACGTACTTCGTATACAATGTGCAGACTTCTTCAGTGTCGTGGACTAAAAACTCTACTAAAGGTTTGGGTTTCAAAAAACTGTGTGCACAATGGGTGCCGTATTTGATAGCAATGCAACAAAATCACGTTTGAATGTGACTTTCTGAGCAACATTTGGAGCAGTTTCGAAAGGATAAAAAGGATTTTCTGCGTCGATTCATCACCATGGATGAGACGTGGGTCTACCACCATGATCCTGAATCAAAACAAGAGGCTAAGAATTCGTGTGAACCAGGAACTTCGGCTTCGAAGCGAGTTTGTGTCCAGAAATCGGCCAAGAGAGCGTTAGTTTTTTGAGATGCAAAACCATCGCGAAAATCAATGCATTGGGGTACACGGAAAAAAAATTGGGCCTAAATTTGTGAACTGCAGTCATGAATTCGAGAACAAAGCAAAAATACACTATGAACTGAATCACGTAATCAGGAACTAAATCACGTTTAATGGTAAAAATCCCGAAAACGTGAACTAGTGCACGGTCCATTTTCATTTTCGGGAACGCTTTTGTTTCTGTGTACGAATTGTTCCAACATCTACCCTATTCGCCAGATTTAGCTTACACTGACTTCGGGCTGTCCTCACACCTCAAAAAAATCCTTCATGAAAAGTTTTAGCCGTTGTGAAGGAGTATTTCGCCGGTCTTCCAGAAAGTCACTTCCGTGATGGGACAACAAAATTGGAAGATCGTTGGACCAAGTGTATGTTTGTCACTTATTTATGAGTACATGTAACCGGGATTTACAAGTTGACATATCTAAAAAATCCATTAATAAATTCGATGTATTTGATATGTCGAGTAGGCAATTTCAGTTCAATTTACTCATTAATGAGTGACTTCACTTAGATCAAAAATGGGTCAAAAACGATTCAATGCTGTGTAAATTTGACGACCTAAAAATTCCATGTTTTGTGATATTTGATCAACGTTTTAAAAACAAATAGCCGCCATTTTGAAATACTTAATTGTTAGAATTCACCGAACACTGAGGGCGGCCACCTTCTTTTTATAACTGGCTTTGACGCTTCCAACGAGCTTTCACCTACGCTTAACTTAGGATTCTAGAAGCATTTTCACAGGTGATAATTGAGAGCTTTCTATGCCAACACCAAAGAATGAAATTGTGTTGGCACAATGATATTTTATGGCCACGCCGGTAACATTTCGAACCTGAAAGTTCCTATACTGAATTACAAAAATCAAATGACCGCCATTTTGAAAGCCAAAATGGCGTTGGATATTTATTATTAGCATCTCGCGCTATCTCCGTTCTGAAAATACCCATATTGTGGATCATTTAAAATATTTACTTGACGCCGATGGCGGCCATCTTTATTTGTTTACCAAAATGGTGTCAAATTCCCCCTGGAATACCTCGGATCATTTCCGGATGTGTATGGTTCCACGATGATGATGCCGTTCACAACTTAATTCCGAAAACCCTTCCAAAAGATTTCCATCTAGAATTCGTAAGAATAGTATTCTACCGTATGCGTGATGATGTTTGCAGCATTAGGCAATGTTAAAATTTAAAGAAAAACTTCAAAAATAACTTTTTTTTTGCTATACTGGGGTACAATTTAAAAAAAAAATGACGACCGTCACAAAAAGTGGTCAGATTTTGAGCATTAATATCTCAGTCTTTTCTCAAAAATAAAATTAAAAGGTCTGCATCCATCAATCGAAAATATTACTACGCATCAATTTTAATAGAAAACAATGTTGATTTCGGGCGACATACTATTGAAAAATTCATAAATGTTAAGCCTTGTCTTAAAAGCTATATTAACCCCTTCAGGCTTTAGGGATCATATATGACCCCAATAGGAAAATCGCTGTATAAAATCACAAAAAAAAAGATTAAAAGTGTACAGTGTAATAGCAAAATTTGTTCTACATTAATTCTTCTATCTAAGAAGTATAAAAAAAAGATATGATTTTAAGGCCTAATCGATGACCTACAGCATTCTGAAGATGACGAAGTTCAGGAAGAAAAAATAAATAACCTTATTAATGTTGTTAGACGTTGTTTTAGGATATGGTACATATGCATTTATATTATAAAATTGTTGGTGATAAATGTTAAATATTTTTGTATCTTTCTGGGATGTTCCAGGATATCCAAAATTCACTTGAGTTCAGAACTTCAGATCTTCAGTTGTAACAGTAGCTTTCAGGGCTATATCCGTTTATGATATGTTTAAAACAAATTGAATGAATCTTTTGAAAGATCAACAGTCATTATTTGATTATTTTGTGATTTTCTAGGTCATCAAAACTGTCCTTGAGCTCGCAACTTAATATCTACAGTAGTAACTATAGCTTTTTGGGATATACCAATTAACGTCACGTATTCAACCATGTTCAGTGAATATTTTATAACGTAAAAAAACATTACAAAATAAACTGGGATGATCTAGGTTATCCAAACTGTCGCTGAATTCAGAACATACGATCTACAGTTGTGAGTTGGTTTTTGGAGTATGCAAAGAGACAAATTGTATTAAACAGTATTCATTGAATAGTGTGGAAGGTCAACAGACATAAAACGACAAATATTCTAGGTTATCCAAACTGTCCTTAAGTTCAAGACATAAGATCTAGATTTTTTTTTTTTGGGATTCATAAAGTTACTATAGGTATTCAATCATATTAAATGAACCTCTTTTGGAAAGTCAACACTCATTATTATAAAGCTTTGAGATCCTCTAGGTACTTCAAACTGTCCTGGAGTTTAGAACTTGAAATCCGGTAACAGTAGCTCTTTAATGTATACAAAGTAACGTCACGTATTCATGCATATTCAGTGAATATTTTTGAACGTAAAAATACACAAGTAGATTATCTTGAGATGGTCTAGGTCATCCAAACTGTTCAAACATTATAAGGCCATATGACATCTGCTAGGACATCCAAACTATCCTTTCGATCAGAACGTAGAACCTACAGTTGTAACAAAAGCTATTTGGGCTATGCAAAGCAACGATGTGTATTGAAACATATTCACCAAATATCTTGGAAGACCTGGTAAGATAATCTTCGGATATTCTAGGTTATCCAAACAATACTAGAGTTCAAAACTTAAAATCTAGAGATATAACTGTAGCTTTCTGAATTAAACAAAGTAATATTATGTATTTTACCAAATTAAGTGAGTCTTTTGAAAGGTAAACAGATATAATGATATATCTTGGGATGTTTCAGGTCGTCAAAACTGCCATTTAGTTCAGAAGTAAGGATACAGTCGTAAAAGTAGCTTTAAAACCTTAAAAAGGTGACGTTATGAATTCAAACACATTCGGTAAACCTTCTCTAATGCCACCAGTCATTATCAGAGTATTTTGGGATGTTCAAGTTCATAAAAACTGACCTTGAGTTCAGAACTTGAGAAGTTTTTGAGCTTTACAAAGCTACGATAAATTTTCAAACATACTCAATGAATATTTTGAAACGTTCACATGCATCATAGGATAACTTTGTTGGTTTTAGGTCATTCAATCTGTCCTTCAAAACTTAAGGTCTACAATTGTTACATTAGCTTTATTGGCTATACAAAGTTAAGTTAGTTTGATTGGCATAGAATATTCCAAGGTTATCTCATAATGTCTTGTTAATCTTCCAGGACAATCTTTGAACATGTTTGAATACATATCATAACATTCTATAATGGATAAAGTTACTGTTACAACTGTAGATCTTAACTTCTGAACTCCATAGTAGTCTCAGCACGTCTCAAAAAAATATTTCCTACTTTTTTTCTATCGTTTCTATGTTATCGGGCACCAAAACAATCAGAACACACCAAGTTGCTTGTATTACAACGCCTGGAAAAAATAAGGCCTCAAAGGGTTAATTCAAAGAATATTGCATTGTACACTCCAAATAGCTTACATTTAGTTGCGTAGTTCTACGTCATCTGTACCTTGTAGTTTTAATTTTTACGAATGAGAATGCTAGTTTCATTAGGAAGGCGTCCATGGGTGAGATCTATCTGATTGTAACTATGTAACCCTATTTTCAAATAATACTAAATACGTGCCTGGTTTGGAAATTTAACATTTCCAAATCTGAAAGTGTGTTGCAGTGCCCTTATGTAAATGATATCGGTAATATTAACATGCGGGGCTTATTGTATATGACAGTATCCTCGGAATGGGCGTGACTCTCCAGAAATTCTGAAATCCCATGGAACATTACTGGTTTTATCATGGTTTTATAGCATTCTTGGAGTCTATTTTATGCTCTTGAGAACCCTTATAAAACCAAAATTGTTACTTGGGATGGGTTGCAGTAGAGCTATCACTTTCTAGCCCCCAGATTAAAGCTGCTTCCACTGGTCACTAGAAGGATTGTTATAAACAGATTTTTTTTCATAATACCATTACCGTGCAATGGGTGATAGATTGTAAACCCCCTCTCGCACCCCATCCCTTACACACAGGAGTTATCAAAAGATTTCAAATCATACACTCAAAAAAATCCACACGTTATTTCCACATGAAATTTCACGTAACTTTCACCTGAACACGTAACCAAATCATCTTCAGTAAAATCAGGTAAACATTACGTGCCAGTAAATTGTACGTGGAAAATCATGTAACATTTATTAGATCTTCACGTAGAATGTGGATTTACGTGTAAATCACGTGCCTGCTACGTGAATTCCACGTGTTTATTACTGATTTTGGCAGTGGACGAAAATTATGTGCGTTTCACGTGGAAACAACGTGACGATTTTTTTGAGTGTATTTCCCAAAACAAAATCAAGGAATCTTCCTCAAGATTTTTAAGACCTGATTGGAAAAATCTCGAGCGCTTCTTTCGAAACGTTCTGAGAATGTTTTCAAGGGACTGAAGAAAGACTTTTTTGTTTGCGATTTAAGAAAATTTAAGGACAATTTAAGGCTTTTTAAGGCTGCTTTAATATAGTAGAGTTCTTCTAGAGGTTTTGGGGAGTTGTATGAGGGAATCGCAAGAAATCTCTCTGGGGTTTACTTCGACTATTTTTCTCAAAAAATAAATAAATTATAATTTATTTGTTACAAGTTTAGAGAATCCATTTAAAGAATTTTAAGAAATTTGGAATCCATGGAACCGAATTCTTTTCACTATACAAAATACATGGAAATTCGGAATCCATGGGTCCTCCAATAGCTTAGTCGGTGAAGGTGCAGCTACAAAGCAATACCAAGCTGGAGATGTTTGGGTTCGATTCTTGGTCTGGTCTAGGTCTGGTCTAAAATGTCTTGACTCCCTGGGCATAGGGTATGATTTTACTTGCCACACAATCATACTAATGCAACAATGGTACCTGGCATCGAAAGCTCTCAATTAATAACTGTAGAAGTGCATTTAGAACACTAAGTTGAAAGCAAGCAATAAGCGAATTGTGAAAGCAATAAGCTTGAAATGCTAAAGAAGAAGATCTCCATACTGCATGGAAAGATTATTGAGGATTGTATGGGTTCAGCTTGGTGCAATCTGGTAGAACCCCGATCAATTATAGATCCTATGTTTTGAACTTCATGATAGTTTGGATGACCTAAAACATTTCAGCTTACTAATTGATGTCGGTTGACCTACCCAAAGATCCAGAGCACATGTTGAATACATATTGTTAATTTGTGCAGCCAGAGTTAAAATTTCAGATCCTAATTTCTGAGCTCCTGAACAGTATGGCTGATATAGAACATCTCAGATTATCTAATAATGTCGGTTGTCCTTCCATGAGAATCAATTAACATAGTTGAATACATATCGTACATTTGTGTTGGTGCATCTGAAAAAGCTACAGTTTCAATTGTGGATCCTATGTTAGGAACTAATGAACATCCCATATTTCATCACGATGTCTATAGATCAATTATAGATCACAAGTTCTGAGCTCCAGGACTGTTTGAATAACCCAAAACATCCCAGATTATCTCATAATATCTGTTGACCTTCCAGAGGACTCAATGCACATGGTTGAATACATATCGCTAATTTGTATAGCTAAAAAAGCTACCGTTACAATTGTAGATCCTATGTTTTGGACTCCAGGACAGGTTGATTGAACTAGAAGATCCTAGATTATCTCATAGTGTCGGTTGACCTTTCAAAAGATTCAATGAACTTTTTTAAATACATATCGCTAATTAGTACAGTTAAGAAAATATACTGTTACAACTGTAACTACAACTGTAATCTTAAGTTCTGAACTCCAGGACAGTTTGGATGACCTAGAACATCCCAGGTTATCTCATAATATCTGTTGATTTTCCAGATGATTCAACAAACTTTTTCGAATACATATCGTAACTATGCATAAGCAGAAAAGCTATAGTTACAATTGTAGATCCTTTGTTTCGAACGTCTGCATGTTCGGGATATTCTGGGTTGAAAATCAAGCCATAAACGCATATATATGTTATATTTTCCCCTGATAGAACTGTCAATTTTGTTCCTTATGCTTTGTTCAAAATTTCCACCCAAATTTTCCCATCCTTAAAATTGTTATTCCTATTAACCTCGAGACGACCGCGAGTAATCGGTTCTATCCCCTTACCCTTAGTTTTAAGATAACTGATGTACATAAACTCGAAAACTTGGCTTTGTAAAGTTGATTGGATTGAGCCTGGACAAATAAATGATTTCATAAAAAAAAGTTTAAAATGGTTTCCCAAGATATTGTTCGTTTTTATTCAGTGTGTGATTTTCTACACGTTTCTTTCTTCAGGTGGAAGTCTACACTGAAAAAAATATTTCTCTTAACTACTACTGGAAACACAGGTAGATATTTTCCAATACTAAAATAAGTGACTTTTACATGAAGATCACATAGAAATAGAAATTCTACTTGAGTAATCATCATCATTTCACTGGACACATAAGATTCACTTGATTTTGCAGAGCATTTTCCACTTAAGTGAATTTCGAGTGGATATTTGTGATGATTATGTGATTGTTTTAGGCGTATCCACTACAAATGTTACCATTACTCAGATCAGCAGCAACTGATTCGTTTTTGTTCATGTTGCTGATAAAGCAGTGTTGCTAGCGCTAGTGTGTTGCAATAATGACAAAACGTTTTTTTTTTGTCGCTGTTGCATGAAAACAAGCTCGTTGCAACACGTGTGCGATTCACAACATTTTCTCACTGCAACTTGTCTCTTTCCCATCATCGATGCAACATTTTGTTGTTTTCCTTTGTGTTTTGTTGTATTACATTCAAGTTACAATATATCGTTGTTGCAGAGTGAAACAATAAAGGGTGTATCACTCGTCAAAGTTATCGTATGTTTTTAGACATAAAAAGTGAATATTTGACACACTGAGAGTGGAGCTCTTCTAGAGGTTTTGGGGAGTCATATGAAGGAATATCTCTGGGCTTAACTGCAACTATTTTTCTTTTCTTAAGAAGAATCCGTTGAAGAATTTTAAGAAATTTGGAATCCATGGAACCGTGCAATCTTGGATGTTTCCAACACATGGACAAGAATCTTCTTTGAAGAATATGAACAAATGGTGCTATGTTTACTTTCGCCAAAATTTCTTTGCGCCAAAAAGGTCAATTCTGCTTTTGTAAACTATAGCCATTGCCATCAATTCCTCGCACACAATCCGGATAATGAAAACTAAGATTTTCGTCTGACAGAGGGTTGTTGCCTCTACCAGCTGACATCTTTGGTCGTTTTGCTGTTAAAGTTTCGAGAAATTAAAGCATCAAGTAATTGTTTACAAAGGCAGTTACGGCCTTATGAAAAGATGCCACTGATTCAAAAGATTATCTGTGAGTCCTTCGGAGTGAATCCAAAGATTACTTTGAAGTTGTTCCATGATATTTCTGCAATCGAATGGTTGAATAAAATCTTATCTCATCAAGAGTTTTTGCGAATCCAAGGAATCCATGGAAATTTCATCAATTGTTTCTAATGCAACTTCAATGAATGTCCCACCTCACAAATCGCGAACGCAGCACCTCTGCAGCGGCACCAGACTTTACAAAAACTACTCCGTCTACTGAAAACGGTCCACCATCGGCAGAAGCGGGGGGCGGGCGGGCATGCTGTATCTAATTTAAATGTCATTCTACGCCTGCCTGTCGAGTGTGTAACACCGATAAAAATTATCTAGCGACGGTTATTATTATTACCACTTACATACAGCCTATATGTAGCGGGGTCTATTAATATTGCCGCGTTGTTATTGTTCTGCCCCGCGTGCAGCGCAATCGAACCAACAAGTTGCAACTTGCAGTTCGCAGAAAAGTAGGCTGGGTTGGCCTGCCGAAGTCACGTGTGCTGCGCCATCTAGTGCTCGCTGGCTTGGCTGGCAGGTGGACGACGCCGAGGAGCAAACGCACGATTCTACTTCCACTCAAGCAGCGGGCAGAGATTTTGTGTAAGGTTTGTATACCTGACTCCGACCGACTCGATGACATTCCGTGATTGACCGTATATGGGAGGGGGCCGAACTGGGAGAGTTCCGTGGCTGCTTCGGTCACGGTTGTCATTCGGGACGAAGTGAACGGATTTGTGCCCTCGATTCGGGTTCGAATTTGAGCTTTGTGTGTGGATCCGTTGCATAATCAAACTACCTCTCGCTAATAGTCGAAATGTCGCGTCTTAATAGAGGAAGTTCTCCGTTTCGGAGGCGACCAAATAAGGCGCACCGAAAAATGGCCAAATCTCGAAAATCGAAAGTGAATCCACCGTTGCTTTTCCCATAACCTCGAACCACTATTTAAACGTCTGTCGTTTGGACAACTAGCTCTGCGAAAGGTGCTGCGCGTCTGCGGTAGACTGGTTCAAAAGTTTGATGAACCCCGTCGGATCGGAGTCGGTTGGCAACGGGTTTGAACCAGTTTGAAAGCACCTCAAATCGGCGCATGACTTGTACTATTCTGTTCGTTTTGCGCTTCGCACTTATGGACTCAACCCACATGCGCCACGATGTATGGGGCCTTCCATTGCAACATCTCCTGCCGAACGGTAGTTGTTCCAAAATTCCAACGAAAACGAAGCCGAAAGTGAGCGCAGATTGCGTTCAGGGACGTTCATTCACTTTTCGGCCTTTTCGGTGGTTGGTGGGTTTCGGGCCTCCCATTCTCCGGGCTGGCAGTGGAAGAATGGAAAGGTAAAAAAAAAATGTGAAGAAAAGATGGGACTCCTCACGCCAACAGCTGGTCGATCGTTGGAGGATCTCCGAAAATGGCAAGTGTGATTTGCGTGCGTCATAATTGCGATTCGGCCTACCGTGATGGGATGGTGTTGCGCAACAACCGAGTAATAGGGTCAGCTCGATTTGTTGATTTAAGCGCTTCAAATATTCTCTTTCTACAAAAGTTCGCCTACAAAGTGCTTCCCGTGGCAAAACAATTCTCGCGAATGGTTCGTCGTCGTTGGAAAGGGCAACAAGTGCCCATTAAGGAAATTGCGAAAGAGTGACCCCACCGGCAGGGCAAAAAAACGGCACAAAAGAGACCAACCCTCTTCACGACCATCGTCACCGTCGTCGTCTTTAGTCATATGTTGCAACAACCTCCACCACCATCATCAACAACATCATCAACATCACATCGCGCCGTTGTTGTTCGCAAAATCTCCTTTCCTGCCAGCATCGTGGCCGATCCATTGTACTGCTTTTAATGGTTTTGCATGTTCTCTCATTAATAAATATCGCAGGCCGCATCCGTCTCCACTGGTTGCCCGGGGATGATCACTTTATTCTGCGGAATGTGCAAAAAAAGTAAAAAATTAAAAGCAAGTTCGTAGCTGCCAAGTGGACTGGTTGACCTAGTGAGTAGTGAACCGGGGGTAGGATGCGATCCGGCAATCGATTATGAAATTTTCCCGTTCGGCTGAAAACTTGTTCCTGGCGACGATTTCCATGGAGACCGACAACGGTTTGTTTATTTCGATTGCCGCAAACTGATTAGGCAGACAGAATGGCGATCCTGAACTTTGGAACATACACACACACGCTCACACAGCACGATCGCTGAACGGTTAACGGTTCCGTTTGTAATTCTAGCCGGGTTGGATTTCGAGCTGGAGCTGGGCCTGGGAAAAGTTGGCATCGGTTTACGGTTTGGGTGAATTTTTGTTGGGTGGCGAAAATCGGCCTGATTGTGGGTCCGTTTTATCGAGAAGGTAACGAACTCATTTCCGGTCGTAGTTAGATGGTTTGGTCGTTGGAATAACTGACATTAAATAGCACTGGAGTAATGGTCACAAAAACAGTCAAATTCAAATCTGACTCATGGATTGCTTAGTTGAAATCCTTTGTTAAAGACTCGACCAACAAGCATGATTTACCGCCCAAACACAATGATAACGGAAGCGGAACGGAAAACGGCAATTTTGACAGTTTTTGCAAATGTCTTCGATATGTCTAATTAGAATCGGATCTAGCTTGTTTTCTTTCCGACAAGCAGGCATACTCAGATCGGGCTTTGCCGTTTTCCGTTGCCGTTATCATTGTGTTTGGGCCATTATTGCTGTTATTACATATTGAAAGGTGCTGAATTTGGGGAAAGTGCCCTAATATGGGTCTATGAATCTAGTATTCGGCCTGCCGTTGTTTTCACTGAATATAACAGCTTTTGAAAACCCCGAACGAGCAAATCGAGATACCTTTTCTGTTGGCTTTAAAATTTCCTAGGTTTTTCTAACGCCGCAACAGAAAATTTTCATATAAGTTGTTACTTTCCCAAAATATAGCCCCTGGGCGTCTCCACATCTACACTATTCTTACACTGTCTCACTCTAAGATGTGCGCACTTCAAAATCTAACTAAAGAAAAACTCACAGTTTGAATTGAGTATTTCAATTTATTTACAAACCAGAGAGTATCGATCGTAACATGGAATCAATTGACAATACATACACATCAAAGCATTATTATTCTGACTTGTTATATCGGAAGTTTTTTCCCACTTCGTAGCAAAATCTTTCTCATTATTGGCACTTCCTTACGATTTTCCAAAATTTCGCTTCACTTTTGCCCAATATCTTTCGATTGGTCGAAGTTCCCGGGTGTTTGGAGGATTGCAGTCTTATGGCACAATGTTACAATGTTGATATATTTTTTAAATGTATCATAGATATAGATTTACGAACATTGTGGAAATATTATAATTTTGCTTTGATGTAGTAGTTTCTTTTCCGCATGGTTCTTAAAGATTTAAAATAATGATTCGGAATATTTTCTTGTGAAGATCATGACTTCTTTATATTTTAAAATCATGACTTTTTATATATTAAATACAATTTCAAGAATTCCTTTTTTGGGGTGTTTATATTTTTTTTCCAAAGTTTTCAGGTATTGAAAATGTTATGCAAATCAAAAACAGGATTACATACAAAAAAAAATTCTAATTGAAAAATTGTATACTTTGTTTATATTTTTCTATGTCTTCTTTTTGTCAAATAGTAGAAATTCGTAAAAAAAAATTCAACTCGTTCAACTCCATAAAACTGGCATGTTGCCACTCTCGAATCGGTTTTCAGAATTATCTCTCCGGCAAGTTATGAACCCCCAGGTGATCGAAAATTTTGAGAAGCTCCTTGAGTTGAATCCTCAGACCCGCTTCATGACCTTGTACCATTTGTACATAACACAGGATGTCAGCCCTTTGCCGAACATTTCCAATCGTGTTTGCTTCTCCGATTTCGACAATTCGGTTCATTTTGATTTATCCATGAAGCAGGAGCTTCGTGGAATCCCAGAGCATCATCGTCCTATGATTGCTCCGGTGATATTTGCTGCAAAGTTTGGCCAAGTGGATCCCATTAAATCGTTCTTCACTGACAGATCTTTGATAGAGGAGTCAGCAGGCTTTGGTATATTTAATGAAATTTATAGCGCCAATCGTAAACTTCATGCTCCTTGTTCCGTATATGTCGCTGAATTAGCGGCAATACACTTTACGCTAGAAATTGTTGCCTCATTAACACCGGATCAGTACTTCATTTTCACGGATAGTCTCAGTTCTATAGGCCGGTAAAGCACTCCTCTTGTTTTCTCATGAAAATACAGGAGCTTCTAAGTGCTTTATCTTCGCGTTATTTTATCATCACCTTTGTATGGGTCCCATCTCATTGTTCAATTCCGGGCAATGAGAAAGCGGACTCGCTTGCAAAGGTGGGCGCTATGGAAGGCGATATTTGTGATCGACAAATCGCCTTCAATGATTTTTTTCCTATTTTTCGTCAACAGTCACTCGTCAGCTGGCAGTATAAATGGAGTAAAGGAGATTTGGGGCGATGGCAACATTCTATCATCCCAAAGGTGTCGAAGAAATCTTGGTTTAGGGGGATGGATGTGGGTCGAGACTTCATTCGTGTTATGTCTCGCCTTATGTCCAATCATTATTTTTTGAACGCTCATTTATACCGGGTTGGGCTGAGCGACAGCAATCTCTGTGAGTGTGGACAAGGCTATCAGGACGCTGAACATCGTGGAGTTAGATCTGAGCTTTATGATTCCCTTCGGGCTCGAGGTAGACAACCCAATGTGCCAATTCGAGATATTTTGGCTGTAATTTGTAATTCCTATTAACCTCGAGACGGCCGCGAGTAATCGGCTCTATCCTCCTAACTTTAGTTTTAAGATAAATGATGTATAAAAATATGAAAATTTGACTCTGTAAAGTTAATTCGATTGATCCCGTACAAATAAATGATTATTAAAAAAAAACTCCATAAAAAATGTATAGTTTTTTTTTAAAAAAAAAGCAGGAAATAATATTTTGAACCAAGGAATTTTTCGAGTTCGGGTTGGAAAAATTTCTCGACTTCCCTGGACTTATTTGTATTTACCAAACAAAATGCAAATGCATGCCTTGGTATGGAAGAATACAGGTAACGCAAAAGTGAGGTTAAACGTCGTAGAGGGTGCTCTTTCCAAATGGTTTTTCGAGCTGTCTAAGCAAGGTAATTGATGATAAAAAGATAAGAAAATCAACGATAATTATGATACTGACCCATTCCATACAGTCTGCAAAATAGCTAGAAAGTTATTATCAGTTTCAGTTTTAGATATTTAACCTCACTTTAGCTTTACTTGGATTTCTCAATTGGCAAATCAAGCTCTCAATTTATAACGGTGGAAGTGCGCTTAGAACACTAAGTTGAGAAGCAGGCAAAAGCTCGTTTAATGAGCGTCAAAAAATCCAGGAAGAAGAAGAAGAATATTCTGAAAAGCTTTTGCTATACATGTTTCCTAAGGTTGAGGTCGAGCATTAGCATTTAAATTTTTACATTACATTACATGAAAAAATGTATTTCAATCACAAGAAATTCAACTGTTCTGATTGTTGTCTTTTTGTGAAAAAGTAGATATTCGTGAAAGAAATTCAATGCGTTTCATGCCTCAGAAAAATGCAGGGTTTGTATGAAGAAAAAAATCAGTTGTAAAGCATATTTTGAGATGCTTTTGCTATTTTTCTTATACACTTTAAGTTTACAGATTTTTTACTGACAATTCAATTGTAAACATCCCCGTCATTTGATGTAAAATTTCATGAGACTTCAGAAAACACAATCACAAAAATAACTATTTCTTGACCACCCTAATATAGGTTTTTTTTAAATATTTTTCGAAAAAGAAACTATTAATGGTTTCCATGGTTCTTTTATCACGTTTGTTTTCCGTATCGTTTTGGAGTCCGAAAACCATTCCAACAACATTTATTTTACCCAGTTTGTGGCTAGAATTCGTTAGAATTCCACAGATGAGATTGTCGTGTTACATAATTCTCCAAGAAAATATTATCTGCTTTTCACGAGTTTTTTTCGAGTTGAATTTTGTCTCGTGTTTAATTAATATTTTTTTTAATGTGTACTCTAACTCTGAAATTTCATAAGAGGATATAGTGAATCTTCGAATTTCGCACAAATAAGTAGTGGATTTTTTGTCTTTCCGAAAAATATTGGAATAGTTTTTTTTTTGCCGTTAGGGTGTCTATTGTCATATTAGGGTGGTTCAAAAAATGTATTTGAATGTATTTCCCAGAAAAATTCATGAATTTCGAATGAATTTTGAATCTGAAAACTTATTTTGGAATTTTTGGATCAACTGGAAGGCATTTATACAAGTACTAACGAAGACTGTGGAAATTTTTGTTATTTTGCAGGGAATAACATTCATTATATTTGTTACTTCTTCGTATGGTTTTAGGCGATCGAATAGAATGTTGTTGTATTTTCTCTTATAAAAATCAACTTCTTTACTACTTTAAGGGGGGATATACAGTAAGAACGAGAAAAAAAAACTCATTTTTGAAAAAAAAAAACAATTTCACGAGGAAGTTTTTACTCAAATCAATCGAAACTTTTTTACAATTATAAGTGTATTCATGTATTCAATATTTTGTTCATATATTTTTCAACAAAATGGCGGTCTTTAAAGTGCATTGAAAAAGTCGTTATATTTTGCATGTGTCGGCTCTCCTGGTCGCAGTTTTGATCTGAAACCTGCTAATCCAAAAACATTACATTGATTACATTGACAGTTTGTAGATGAATTGAGAAAAAAAAGGTAAAAACATATTTGCACTTGTGGCGTTACTTTTTTGAAAAAATCCAAATTTTTTCGGCCATTTTCTCACATTTTTTCATATTTATTAATAAAATATTACGATGATTTTAAAAATCCTACAACTGTCAACTTAATCGAATTATTAGTTTTCGAATTATTACCTGCATAAACTCCGAAAATGCTGTTTTGAGAATCACGCGTTGAAAGTTTTAAGCTTCCCTTTCTACCTGCTGCGTGCTGCGTGGGAAAAAGGCGCGAGAAACACTTGGAGTTCGAATTTCGAAAAAAGGGTTTCAGGAGCGTATTCTAGGGGTAATTTACTAAGTTTTTATGCAAATTTTTTTTTTAATTTGTTGGTCATCCTAACTGTATATCCCCCCTTAAACTAATCAGCTTTTTACTCTATGTATACTAATCAGCGATTTTTTTAAACATGTTGTTCATCAACCACATAGCCTCATGTTTTGAAAATCTCAGGAGTGTCCCCCCTCATAGACTTTTCTTCATACAATGTTTGGGAATTTTGTATGGAGCGTAGACTTTGGTCAGAACCCCTCTCCCCAAAGAAAAAAAAAAGGTCTACGTGGTTTATGAACAGCCCCTTAGCTTTATATTTTGGAAGTTTGTAAATTTTGAATTTTTGTTTTCAAGTTAAACTGGATAACACCAAAAATATATTTCTTAATGTATCATCTAACTCACCGATTCTCCGTGTTTATTTTTCCTTTTAGAACAGTATTTGAATTGTTTTTTTTGTCGTTAGGGTGACGATTGTCATATAGGGTGGTTTAAAAAAAAGTGTTCATTCCATTTGAACCAAAATTCCGAATTTGGATTTTTTTAATCGAATGGAAGGTCTTAAAATACATTAATTATATCTGTTTCTTCGTCCGGTTTTTGAAGATGGAAAATAATGCAGATTACTTTTTACTTTCTTACACAAATCAGCTTTTAAACTTACCTACTCACAGTATTCGGTATTCGGTATACGGTATTCGGTAATCTTTTACCGAACTTTCAAAAGCTGAATGTATGGCAATCCGATTTACCGGATTTCGGTAAAATTTTACATTTTTCCGGTAATAACAGATAGCTGTTAAAATTCACCGAAATCCGGTAAATCGGATTACCGAACGTTCAGCTGTTGAAAGTTCGGTAAAAAATTACCGAATACTGTAAAATTTTCTTAGCGTGTATATTATACAAATCGGAGAATTTTTAAAGTATTTTTATTCAGATTTAGAATAATTGAACTAAGTTTAAAAATGAGTTCAATCACAAAAAAAGATACATATCGAAATTTTGGCTTTTTTGTCAAAAAGTTGAAATTTGTTAAAAGAAATTTGAAACAATAATAATAAGAAGAAAAAAAACAGGTGTAAAAGAATTGATTTTAAGAATAAAACAGGGTTGTCATTGAAAAAGAAAACCAGTTATCAACATTATTTTCACATTTTTGATTGAAACTTCAACTATTAACCACCTTGATATTAAAGTCATTAAACTGCAAAAGAAACATTCTGAAAAAAGACATTATGTAATGACTAAAAAGTCTAAACTAAAAAGACCACCCTAATTAAATGAACAAAAAAATATTTTTCGAAGAGAAACGACCAATTTTCATGAAATTACGAAAACCACCATAAAGTGTATCCTATGAACTCGCTTATCTCGTATCCTTATTCTGATAAAAACCTTTATCGAGAATATTTTCAGCAGTGTTTTAAGTCCTGCTCATGTTCTATGAAACCCCTCGAACAACATTCATTTTACATAGTTTACGATCAGAAGTTGTTGAAATCCCACGGAAAAGACGCTGGTAGATTTGCCACCTGATTTGCATTTATGTTTGCTCCCCACTAGAATTGGTATTTTATAGTTTCCTCCCTTTTTCCCCACTGTGCAAAAGTTTCATTGACGGTAGATGCTCGTAAATCGTTAAGGGCCTAACATGCATTTGTAAACAATGATTCTAAACGTATATTACACATGAATCTCAAAACACTCTTGTAAATTGCAAGCAACAACTTGTAGAGCAATGTTTGCTCTACCATTTGGTGTAGTTGGATAGCGTAGAAGTCTTGTGATTCGTGAGAGATCAACGTTTAAAGTCATTGTCTACAATTGGCTTTTAGGCGCTAATCATGAATTACTCGAGATTTTAGTGTTTTTCAGCAAATTTGCTGCCGGATGTATATCTGTTGTTCTTCAATTTAACGCTAACATCCTTTCAGTGAAAATGTGGCAGTTGTTGTTTACTGTATTTCAGCTAAATTTACCAAACGATTTGGTAAATTTTGACAGCTCATTGGTAAATTTTGACAGTAAAACTAAATACTACCGAATCGATTACGGAATGTTCAGCTGTTTCATATTCGTTTTTCCCTATTGGTTTGTTCCTATTCCTGTTTGAAGTATTGTATATAAAACCGGATTTTTAATTTTTTAATTAAAGGTTTTTTTTTGTGCTAGGGTGGTTCAAAAACGATTTTTTTAATAGTATCTCCCCTACCTCTGTGTACATCAATTTGGTCTACTTCGAAGCTAAAAAAGCGAATAAAAGCTCTTTGTTTTTAGTTGTCAAAAAACAAATATGGGAAAAATGGTTTAGTATGATTATATATTTACAAAAAAATTGCATTGTTTATTCCATGGCTTAAAACGAAAGGCGTTGCTAAAAGACGCAAAGTTATGCACTAGCATAACTAGCAGACTATCAGACTTCTTTGAAGTGTTTGTAACCATTGGTAAATTTGCTCCTGTTTGAAATAAATAAAACTCAATTTTTCTATGTCAACATTAAAGTTATTTATTTAGTGATAGGGTGGTTCAGGGACGTTTATTAATGGGGTTATTTGTCGTTTTGTTTTTGTTTGAAATACATTTAACGAGATTTTTTATTTCTACGTGGATGTGACTTTTTTATGTTCGGATGGTTTAGAACTATTTTTTTTTCAATAATAGTAAAAATCGAGTCTCTACACCAATTTTTTTAACTTCAAAGTTATATGGTCAAAGCTCTCCTTTTTTGAAATTCCAAAAGCAAAATATGAAAACAAATTTTTATTGTGATATTTATACATAGTAGGTATCTATTATTTAAAAAAAACAAAAAAAAGTATTGCGTATTTCAAAGTTTACAGGCGAAGGGAGATGGGAATAATTAACCGACTTCTCTCAAATGTGTATAACCAGTGATAGTTTTGTTATTAAGTCCATTTTTTTTAATTCCTTTATGAATGTGACCTTTTTCTGTGTGTTAGGGTGGTTCAAAAACAATTTTTCTATAACCATTGGGCGTTTTGATCCTGTTTGAAGAATATTAAACCCACTTTTTTTTCTACATTAAAGACACTTTTTTGTGTTAGGATGTAGGGATGCTTCAAAAACCTTTTTTTTTAAATAGTGAAATAGTTTTGTTCCTGTTTGAAATATAGATATAAAGCTCAATTCTTTATTTCTTCATCAAAGTGACTTATTTTTTCGACATTTAGTAAAACAGATTTGTTTATCTCCATATAAGTGACTTTTTTGTGTTAGGGTGGTCCAAACAAAATTTTTTGAAAGGTTCAAAAGTTTTTCATGAGATTGTAAATAAAAAATAATTTATTTCTTTTAAAAAAAGTTAATAGGGTAAATAAAAGACATGCACATTCAAGTACACTAAAGTCTTTTTTTTTGCACGGTTCTTTTTACACGGTTTGTTTTCGGCGATAACTCCAGAACGGAACAACTTATCGACCTAATTCGAATCTCATTTTACGTTTTTTACGTTTTGGGGTCAAAAGTAATCATATGGCAGTTTAAAAAAAACACAATTTTCGGTATAAATACTCAAAATTTTAAAAACTGTATTTTAACCTGGCATGGGAAGGTACCACATACAAAATCGAAGCAATTTAAAATGTTTATGCATGTGAATTGATCAACTCTATTTAGTCTTTTTATACACGGTTTCATAGTAAAGGTGGAACGTATCCCTCGTGTAAAAAAAAACCTTAGTTCAAACGTAGGTAAACGTACTTTTGTTAACTCTTTTTCAAAACTATTCCAAATGTCAACGATGATTGATTTGAAAACATTGTTTATGGACCATTAAAACTACTTTCCGGCGAAATGTTGTTTTGGGTAAACTGAAATTCGATAAAAGTCGTCTTCTGTCTATGTGTGAAATTGACGCTTCCTACTCCATTTTTTTTTTGCAGTGGATTTCAGTTGAAGCTAGAAGAGTTATTGGTATTTTCTGTTGGAAATATGGTGAAATGGGGCAAAATGGACACTGCACGTTTTGCGTCTATTTCGCTTCAGCAAGTGGCTGTTTCTAGAGTTGATGTAAGCGGCAGAGCCAAAAGTGAGAGAAACAGCCTTGTTTTCTTTAGTAAATATCATAAAATGGGCTAACATCGATAGAATCAGCGATTATTCCCAATATGCTGGATTGTATTGACAGATGCCAACAGCACTCGTATAACCGTCAAGGATTTGTGTCACTTACGAATATATCTAACGTGTTCAATGTAAATGTTACTGTGATTTGAAGGTGTCTTGATTAGTAAATCCTCTATCTATCCTGAAGTTCGGAAGGGCTTTTTTCGCAAAGTTATACTAGATTTGCTCTTGAATGATAAGTTTAAATTCAAAATAACACCTAGTTCTGTAGCTCTGTAATTTACGGAAATGCAGAGGTACACTTCACCCACGAGACTGCCAGTTATTGAAGAACTCAGATCCGAAATCTTTCCGAATTTCGACAGTAAGACCTTAACACCTTCGCTTGTGACGTGATCTTGATGCAGGATGCGCTTTGGCAGGCGCTTTCATGCTGTAGCACTTTCGCTTGTCACGTGATGAGTTGTTGTGATGTTTGAGAGAGCTGATGCAAGCTGATCAGCGGCCAGTCCTGAAAGAGTAAGCGCCTGCCAAAGTGCTTCCTCCATCAAGATCTGCCGCTTCTCACGAGCATCACGTCACAAGCGAAGTTATTACTGGTAAAATTCGGATAGAGTTCGGATCTGAGTTATTTAAGGATCTTCAATAACTGTTAGTCTCTTAGCATGGGGATGAAGTGCACCTCACATATACAGACATCCAGGTCCCTGCAGTTCCGTAAATTACAGAACTACAAATCCAGCTGTCATTTTGAATTCACAGCTTACCATCCAAGAGCAAATCTCGTTCATTTTCACTCACTTTCTCTTCACTCACGTTTTCGAATGGATGACTTGCTCACAACTCTGATCTACAACCCTGCTCAACCGGCCAACAATGATGATGGAAGTGATTTGGCAGGCGTTTTTATGAACGCTGCATTTCTCCTTTTAGGCGTCTTCCCGAGCATCAATCAGCTCAGCTCGACAAAACTAGTTATTTAGCATCCATATTGTGGATTTCATTTTTGTGTAAATTATCCGTTGTAAAGACCACTCAATACTCTTTTGAGTGTACTCCTAGACCCAAAATTAAAGAGCAAAATTGTATTGTAATATTACATGATTTTGTTTCAATTTTCGATGAGGAGAAAAAAGGCAATGTGATGTGGTGCGGTGTATTACGAACTATATGAACTACCGGAAGTCGCTGACATTGAGAAATCTGAGCTGGATGCATCAGAGGTTATAGAAAACGTACAGAGCGAGGAGTGGGTCTTCCTTTAGCTCAATCGGTAAAGGGGCAGCTACAAAGCAATACCATGCTGGAGGTGACTGGGTTCGATTCCCGGTCTGGTCTAGGAATTTTTCGTTAAGGAAAAATTCTCGACTTCCTGGGAATAGGGCATGATTGTACTTGCCACTCAATCAAACTAATGCGAAAATGGTACCTGGCATCGAAAGCTCTCAATTAGTAACTGTGGAAGATTTTAGAACACTAAGTTTAGAGCAAGCAATAAGCGAATTTTGGAAGCAATGAGTTTGAAATGCTGAAAGAAGGACAAAAAAAACAGAGCGAGGCGAGTAGGCTTTTGACTCAAATGCCCTCACTCCACCGACAGGCAAAGGGAGCATAAACTCATCTTTCCAGCATCGATGCTCCCAACGATAAAGTACAAATTATCATATTGTTAAACTCTGTATGGAAGCGATTGGTACGGAAGGTCCACGCTTTCTTCCTTCCCTTGATGTAAAGTTGTAGAGCGATTTCAGATACTCTTTCTGGAATCGCTCTTTTTCTTGGGAACCCCTCTGCGGAACATGCTACGCAGTTGGCCTGGCCTTCACAAAACGCTTAGTGGATCAAGATGGGCAAAATTACCTCTTACGAATCATCCGGCTTTCTCAAGAAATGATTGCAATATTTGCGTGGCGCATTTTTTGTCACATGTGGGTTATCAGAATATGGTACCAACGACTCATTTATGAAGATATCAACCTCAAATCAACCAAAGCCCCCAATACCGACCCCGTCCAATCAATGCTCCGACGGCGAAGTCGCCCAACGCAGCAATCCTAGCCCAGCCAAACCGCTCGCCAGAACGAACAGCACCAGTCCGGATATCGTGGCGGGATCCGCAAACCACTTCGAGGTCTTCGTCTGTTGTTCTTGTCCTATCTGTAGACATTTCAGATCACGCCAGAAGTCCGCCATCTTGGTCTGCTTTCCATTGCACAAACATCCCACCGAATCGGCCTTTGCCACGCAGTCTGCTTCGTTTGCCAAGCACAGCTGCATTGTCGTGCTGCTGTCAGCCTCCGTGAGGAGCGGAAAGTTCAGCCGGTAGTTTCCGCCGATTCCGATAGTTTGACAGCTCATAGAAACCTTGCTCCATACGGTAACTTCCAACAGCCAACAGTGGCCCTTGTAGACCTGTCCTGTAAACCGAAACATTCGCTCGTAGTTGCAGGTCCCGTAAATGGTCATGCGGCTAGATGCCGACAACGATGCTCCGTAGTACTCCACCTGCAGACAGGGACCACGTTCTATCTCATAGAACAGGGTCTGGCTGTTGTTCCGGTTGAAGGCCTGTATTTTATCGGCGATAATCGCCCACCAAATTTCTTTATATGGCCCCGGTTCATCCCGACATGGTTTGATGACTTGGGCTGCGGCAATGGCCATGGATAACAGGAGTGAGCAAACCACGCTGTGGGACATGGCGGCGATTGGACTGCCATTGAATCCGTCGACAAACCAATTCCTCTAATGAAGCCACTCGGTTACGAAAGTAAGATTTCCCAACGTTGACCATCGATTAGGGGGAACCGATTTGATCGGTGTCATTATTAACACATTTGAATCGGAATGAATTGGAAATTTTCCCAGGAGACTCCGTCTCACGATTGCCTTTTCCTCTTTCTGGCGCAAATTGTCACGTTCTCGTCATAATTCACCGGGGAAAAGGTGACGTTTTTCCAGTGTCCCATTTCCCGCTTCACAGCCTCTCGCTTCCTTTAACCGGCGCAGCAGGATGTCGTCGATGATTTCCGTCACCCTTCTGGGAACAACATCCAGTAATCGTCCCAGGAAAAAAAGGGTTATATGTGCTACAATTAAGCAGCTAAGCGTGTTAAGTAGGCCTCTGGGGTGGAGGAAGAAGAAGAAGAAGAAGGGGTGACTTCTTCGAAGAAGGCGGAAAAGATTAATGCGAACGTTAATGGACCTGCGCCTGGTTCCAGCGACAATAGCAACGATAAACATTCAACCGAGGATTGCGTGACTTTTGGTGTGACAGTGAGTTTTCCGGTGTGGGAAAAATTTCTAACGATTTTTCATTCTGTTCCTTCTTTTCAGGTAAGGATACATAGTTCGCTCGCCGCCGCCTGTTCAAATCAATCAAAATTCCTGCTGCTCGTTAAAGTGACCATTGGCAGTGACGACAAATGGCGATCGAAGCGTTTGGATTGATTCGTTGCATAAGTATGAATGGGTTGACAACGGGATCGCAATTTGCGGTAGAAAATTGCGAACAAAATTCCAATCCAATGAGTTCGGTTCGGTTGGACACAAACAACATTCGACTTGTGAGATGGCTATTTTGTGGGTTGGCAAGTGTTTGGCGCGTTCGATGGTTGAATTATAGTGGAAATTACTAATGGGCCGGATGTTGGCGATTTAACAGTTGGCAATTTTGCGCAAGGGCTGAACAATGGTTTGAGGTCAAGTAGGCCTTGATTGGCGTGTTGTGTGAATCTGATGATATCTGTATTTTTTGTGTGATCTTATCTTATCATTGTAATAATCCTTTTTTAAGAGCTCTTTTTTGACCTTAGACTCTCTTGACAGAGTTCCAAATGGGAACCGCTGAAATACCTCAAACTCTGGTCTTGAGCAAACGACATCCTCACAAGCTACAGTCGCGAGAGTTATGATGAGTCAAGACGATCTAATACACGACCTAACTCGGTTGTATTTATCTTCGTTGACTTTTAAACTACCCAGGATCTCTGAAGTTGTCCGATTGGATGAACAAATTCCACTGTCTCGCTAAGGACATACGGGATCAAGTTCCTATCACTTCGAAGTTTTCTGAGCACAATCCTCAAATACTATTAGGACTTCAGGCGTGAAATTTTCAAGAATCGTTTGCTCCACTGGAGCATCCATTGGTTAGCAGTTTGAACGTTGTTTGTTTTGTTTTGTTAGTAATTTTTAGAATAAAAAATTGTGAAGTAATAATTAATCTAACCTATAAATCATATGAAAAAAGGACCCCCTCTAGTTTCACCTAAACATCTCTTAGCCTCTCATCCCGAAAACCTGAAAGTTCTTCCGCTTGTGTTTTTCCATTTCCACTTATTCGGCGCAGTCCTTCTATGCACTCTCTAGATGCACACCCATTTTGGATGTTCGCATTTTACTGTACATCAACTGACCAACCGTTGGAGAAAATTTGAACCAAAAATTTCCCTTTTTTCCCGTACTCAATTACTAAAAAAAATTCAATCAAATGGTACCCGCTGGTTACAGCTCATTTATGTTTTGCTCTTATTATTATAGTTAATTTTACGACTTTTATTAATTGTTAAATTACTCATAAGTTTGATCAGAAGCTTAGTACGACCTGTCACCATTAGGCCAAAACTAAAATTTATATATTTTCTCAATTTGAAATACTTAAACATGAGAAACAGATGCGATTTAAAAAAAAAAAACAACAATATTACCCCACTCTCAAAACTTTATTGCAGAACTAAGAAAAATCAGGAAGAAAACCAGCAGAACAAGAAACAAGTATTAGGCCTTAGACAAGTAAAAAAAAAGAATTAAAAAATCACAAAAAATAAATAGAAAATCCGGAAACTTCAGCAAAAGAATTTAATAAGAGAAACTGAAAAAATCTTAACTTCAAAATAAAAAATAAAAAACTAAAACACATTTTCAAAATGAACCTTTACAAGAAATAAATTGGTTAAGTGATTCAGTTTCTAATATTTTTTTTTTAATTGTGATCAAGTGAGGTGCTTATTAAAATTTTCCTTGCTGCCGAATAACAATCCTTCTACAATACGGTCGTGAAAGTGTTTTTTTTTTATAAAGATTTGTTTAAAAAAAGGGTTATTTAAAAATATAAGAAGCACTAATAACAAGAAAATTGGCCACAATTCAGAATTTAATAAAATAAACTGATAAATCATATAGTCTTTAAAACAAACATAAAAAACTTAAAATTTAAAATTCGAATTTATATTAATCTTAGCATTATTATTGTTACTATTTTAACTATAATAATAAAAAAAATAACAGTAAACAACATAAAACTTATTCTTAATCAAAAATTTAGAAAACAAAATAATGACACCTCTTATTTATCTATGTCATAAAAGTATAATTAAATTTAAGTATTTCGTCCAACAATTTGAAACAAAGAAAGAACGACACAATAATACACAGCTCGAAAAAAAGTAGTGTGAATTTCTGTTCAATATCATGTACATAAAGACTGTATTCGATGAAACTTGGACACACGCAATTGTTCGTAACTTTTGCAAGAAAAATGAACCGGGAGTGGTTCACAAAACCGTTCTGCATTGTGATGGACGATGAGACCTATATTAAAGCCGACACCAAACTAATGCCAGGACAGGAACACTACGTCGCCACCTCAATATTGGCCGTTCCGGAGAGTGTACGGAAGAAGAAACTGTCGAAATTCGTCAAAAAATTCCTTGTCTGGCAAGCGATCTTCGGATGTGGTAAAATGAGTCAGCCCTTCATCACCTCTGGGACCGCCAACGGACAAATCTACAAGAACGAATGCCTCCAAAAACGACTTCTGCCCTTCTTGAGATCTCACGATGGCCCGACACTGTTTTGGCCGGATTTGGCCTCTTGTCACTATGTCTTAGACTGGTATAAAGATAATAATGTAGTTTTTGTATCAAAAGACGTCAACCCTCCAAACACTCCGGAACTTCGCACAATTGCAAAATGTTGGGCAATCATGAAGGCAAAGCTCGTTAAAACTCCAAAACTGATAGAAAATAAACTTGAACTAAAGAAAGTGTGGTTAAAAGTAAGTAAGCAAGTCGGTCCTATCATTGCCCAAAATTTGATGAAAGAGTCAAAACTTAACTTGATGATGTCAAAACTTAACCATTTAGTAGTACTTTATTTCCAGAAAGTTTGAAAAGAATCGGGCTCAAGGAAAATTTTTGGTGACCAATTTTGTGTGTCCAAATTTCATCAAATACAGTCTTTAGCTGCTAATAGTGTATGCAAAAGTTCGCCTTTGTTTGAAAATTTGCATGCAAGCTACTGATTCGTGTGAAATAAAATAAAATTTAACATGCTGTGATATTTACATTACAAAGAAAATTAAGATTTTTTTCTGTGTATAAATCAGGAGATCAAACCCTCCCAAGATTTTGGGGTCAATTCTGACCCATGGTGCAACTTCAATGTAAGCTATCATTTTTATTTTTCAACCCTTCGTGCTGGAATTTTCTGATCTTTAATATTTTGCGGAATTCTTCAATTTTGCATAAATATCTTTTTTTTAAACCTGTTTAAGTGGGTTGTACAAAAAAAAGGGACAAATAAGACGTAAGGGTCAATATTTATCCAGATTACAACCCTTCGTAGAATTTCGAAATTCTAACTTAGAGTCAATGTTTAAGTACCATTTGAAAGGTTCTGGTCTCATTGCAATGCATTAAAACAAAAAAAAAAGCTAGTTTCGTTAACATTGTCCCCGAAGAAACTGTCATAAAGGGAAGGAAGTTTTAGTTTGGCTGTGTTATCTGAAATGCATATAAAACATTCCAGACTAATTCTAGAGAATTGGCGTTTTCAGCAAAGTATCTCCGTGGGTAACGAATAGTCTTTTCAGTCAGAGTCAGAGATGGCGCTGCTGTCAATCTGTGCCAAGTGAAGCTCTAGAGAGTTGCCCTTTACGACAAAGTTCGTTGGAATATGAAATGCAGTCATTTGACATTTGACATTGGAACTGATCTTAGTTCCAGATTTTGTCGCAGAGATGGCGCAATAGGCTTTGCCTAATGAAGTTAAAGAGAGTTGCCGTCTTGAGCAAAGTTGTTGAGAAGAAATTTTAAATAATCACATTAGTTCTAGATCGTACCACAGAGTTTTCGCTGCAGTCTATCTTTGCTAATCCGCCATTTTGGCGGAAAGATCTGGTACATACATAATAATCTCACAAGACGACAAATGACATACTGAAAAATGTTGTCGAAAACGACAAGCCTCTAAAGCTTCATTTGGAAAAGATAGACTGCAGCGCCATCTCTGTGGCAAAATCTGGAACAAATCTGATAATGTAAAAGGCGACAAAAATTACATACCGAGAAACTTTGCCGAAGCCGGCAACTATCTAGGTTTCATTTAGAAAAGATAGACTGCCGCGCCATCTCTGCGGCAAGATCTGTAACAAATCTGATAATGGAAAAAGACGACAAATGAGATACTGAGAAACTTTGCCCAAGACGGCAACTCTCTAGCGTTTCATTTGGAAAAGAAGTACTGCAGCACCATCTTTGCTGCAAAATCTGTAACTAATATAATAATGTCAAAAGAAGACAAATGCTACCTTGAGAAACTTTGCCAAAGACGGCAACTCTCTAGCGCTTCGTTTGAAAAAGATAGACTGCAGCGCCATCTCTGTGGCAAGATCGGGAACAAATCTGAGAATGGAAAAAGGCGACAAATGACATACTTAGAAACTCTCGGCTTCATTTGGAAAATATAGACTGCAGTGCCATCTCTGCGGCAATATCTGGAACTATACCATGGTGTCCAAAGACGACGAATGACATACTGAGAAATTTTTCCAAATACGGCAACTCTCTATCGCTTCATTTGGAAAAGATAGACTGCAGCGCCTTCTCTGTGGCCAGATCTGCAACTAAAATGATAATGTCAACAGCCTAAAAATGACATACTGGGAAATTTCGTTCAAGACGGTAACTCTCTACAACTAGTTTGGAATGATTTGTATGCACTTCCGTTCACACATCGAAATCAAAACCTCCTTCACTTTGTAGCAGATTCCCGGTAGCCAATGTTACCGGAACCTGGTTTTTCCACCTTTAATGCATTTTTGAGACCATAACCTTTCAAATGGGGCAAACATATTGTGTCGAGGTTGAAATTTCATAATTCTAAAAAGGGATGAAATCAGGGTCAATATTGACCCTAATGTCTTATGTGTCAGTTTTCTTTTCAATACCCGAGGAAGGTTGAATAACATTAGCAGAACAAAATTTCATCATCAGGACAAAAAATCGCCAGAAGGGCTCAAAATATATAAATAAAAATACATAAGTAGATACAACGTTTGTTAATAATATTGTGAATTCTAATCTGGAATATTAGAGCAAAGTAGGGCCACAATTAAGACCAACAACTGAGAGTCGAAAAATGCAGAAATACATAAACAAAATATCGGAAAATATTATTCAAACCTCAATGCAGATAACAAGAAAATATGAAACGATGGTTTTTAGCTAATAGCGTAACTAATTAAAAAATATTTCACGAAGATTTACCACCGAAAGGTAGAACACTTTTCCTTACAATTCAAAATAGTTCAAACAACGCAATTTTTTCAATAACAAAACCCAACTAAAAAACAAGACAAAAAAAAAACAAAACAAAACTACACACTACAAAACGATCATGTAAATTTCTCTCCCCTAAGACCGACGCATTGCGTGTGTGTCAGTTTCAGGAGATATAATTTTAATTTTTACGACTGCAATAAATCGTTGAACAAGTGTTGAAAAATTTGAAGTAATCATAGAAATCAGATCAAATTCTCATACCAAATCTGAATAAACCAGTTTGAATTTGAGAGACATAACATAATTAAAAAAGGCTTGTAAATTCAACAATAATCAAAACTATGTCTTTGAAACAAAAAACAAATGTCTTTGAATTCAAAAAATAATTCATCCAATATAATAAATAGATAATCGGTGAAAATATTGTTTGAAAATGAGAAGAAATATAAAAGTCAAAACCAAAAATATAAAAAAAAAAAAATATAAAAAAAACAAGAAAACACACACACACCACAAAATCAAAATGTTACTCATCCCAGTTTAAATGAAAAACGGAAATGAAAAATTAAAAGAATTCCAATGTTTCTGTTTAAAGAATCTGGAAAAAAATCATTAATAACTAACCTTACGAAATATTTTAAACGAAGGAAAATAATTCCTTAATGAGAATTTTAAACAAAAAAACATGAAATCTTCTGAGAGTTAAAGAATAAAAAAATAAACATCTAATCCTAATCAAATTCAAATAAACAAATTTAGAAGACCTCATATCACAAAATCTCCATGAAGAGATGAGGGAATTGAAAAATAGTAAACCAATTTAATGAAATAAAAGAACACTTTAAAATCGCCATTAATGACCCTAATTGTCAAATATTTTTAAATCAAACTTTTTTTAAACCAAGAAACTGTAGAACAACCAAAAGTAAACAAAAAATAATGAAAATGGTAATTTGCAGAACATAATAGTATGAAATTCACCAAATTTCAAAATCAAAATTCCACAAATCTTGAGTACTTTTTCAAACAGACGTATCTGATTTTGTAAACAAAGAGGGAATGTAAGTTTCATACGTAAATTTTTCAAAACTCACCCTCATGGGAAGAAGCATCGCCATCAGTTTAAGGTTGGTGACCCTAGTTTGCTTAAAGAAGCTAAAGGTTTCATCAATTTAACGTTTGAATCTTACTACCCCTCTATGTTTACAAAATCAGATACGTTTGTTTGAAAAAGTACTCGAGCAATATCGATTCAGAAAAAAATGGAGCGATCCCGAGCGAGAAAAATGAAGCGCAATTCACAGAAACACTCCAAAGGTTTACAGTTGGTTTTGGACCAGCCCTAGGATGAATATCTCAATAATAATAGAAGAAAGTTATAGAAAGGATTAGAGAATTGACACTTGAAAAACATCTAACCAATTTGCTTACGAGAAAACAAAAAGAAACCCGAAGATCATTAAATCACAAAGTGATTTATCATCAGAATTATTGATATCCAATGAATGAAAAAATATACCTTTTAAAATAAGCATAAACAGATAGCAAAAAGATTAAAAACATTAGAAACATCAATAATATATCAATTGGGCAATAATAAATTAAAAACCATCTAAAATAAGGAAAAAAGCAAAAGAAGATCAAGAAATCATCAATAATTAATAAGAAATGGCCCAAAACATAAATTCAACATATTAAATGTTTGAGTCAAAACGATAAGAAAAAATTAATTCTTCAATTTAAAATCAAAGAGGAACTGAAAATAATTCTGTATAAAAAAGTTAAAACAACATAATAAAATAGGAAAACTATTTCTATTGAAAGATTGAGAGATTAGAAAGAATTAAAAATCACTTATTCTAACGAACAGAATCCCTGAGTAAACAAAAAATAGCAATTAAAATCCTGTTCTATAAATCGGTCAAAATGCCAAAAAAAAAAACATGTTTTGACAAACTCCTGGGTTAAAGTAATGTAATTTCAACTACTTATAAGGGCCTGTCCATAAACCACGTAAACTCATTGTTGAAAATATCAAACCGCCCTACCCCCTCGTATACTTTTTTTGAAATTTTGTATGGAGCGTAGACTTCCCTCCTTCCCCAGAAAAGTCTTCTTGGTTTATGGATAGCCCCTAACACCGTTGTTTATGCATGTGTTATATATGTTTGATCTAATGTTTTTGAAAACAATGATAAACGGTTCATTACCAACAGCAACGCTAAAAGTCTGAGAAGATTGATTTGGCTTATCTTTCAATAACATATGAGAGATAAAAACCGCTCAAAACCGGGGCATGTTTGGCAAATCTTTTATAACATATTTATGAAACAAACTTTTCTGAGTAGTTCTGAAAAAGAAGTTTTCTGTGTTACTTGGGAAACGAACCATCGTATCCATCGTACAGAGAATGGCCATTTTCCACCCTCCTTATCTTCATAGGCTTGTATTTTGGTTTAGCATCCAACAATTTTGACATGAATCGTCACAGCTGTCAAAAGCCTCTACTTTCCTCTTTGTAACTCACCATATGAATTAGGAATAAATAAAAATTAAAACAAAAGCCTAAAGTCATTCAAATTAAAGAAAATATACACATAATTATATAGTAAATTAAAGATGAAAGACGTGAAAGTAGATACTTTCGGTAGAAAAATAGAAATTATAAAAACAACGTCAAGCTTAGCAAATGTTAAAAATGACAAATAATAATAATAATAAATAATAATAATAAATAATAATAATAATAAAACTAATTGTCAAAATATATCGTTAGATGGAGAAGTAAAGATATTTAGTAAAAAAAATAAGCACAATCAAATGAAGAGCAAACCACCAAGTATTATAACAAATAGGCTAGCGTCTAGAAAATCGGAAATAAACAATAGGGTTTCTTGTGATCATTTAAAACGGCAATGGTTTAGAATACTATACATTAATCAATTAATCGACAAAAAGTTTACATATCCAAATCTGAAAATTTAAAAAAAAGCGACAAGTTTAGAGTGAATTATTAGAATAGAATTAGGATAAAAGAATAAAATCTTCGAAACAAAATTTAAATTAAAGTGCAAGTCAAGAAAAATCATGATAAAAAATACAGAAAAACGTTTAACCTGTTAAGAAAATATTAAAACAAGAAATAAAAGAAATTAAAGACTAAATTGTCAAATAAAGATTTGCAAAAACCAGTTTACAGAAATGAGTATAAATGAAAAAGAAATCTTTATAAGTTATAATAAATGAAAATAAACGTTAAACTATGAAAACGATTACTTACTGAGGCGAATTCAAACATGAAAACAGCAACATCAGATGGGTAAATCATTGGTACCATGTAGTCATAACGATCGAAAAAAGAGGTTATGTTAAAAAAAAGGAAAATCAACTTGAAAATTGAATTATCAATCTGTCTGTCTATTTTTCAAACCCTTATAGACTCGAAAACTACTGAACCGATCGCCGTGAAAGTTTGTTGGCAGCATTTTTGGGGTCGATAAAGGTCCTGTTTTGAGTCTACTCCTTCTCTAGGAGAGGGGACGGGGCTCCCATACATATGAAACACAAATTTCTGCATAACTCGAGAACTAATCAAGCAAATGCACCCAAATTTGGCATGTGGAAGTTTTTGGAGGCAAGAAATGTTTCTATGGTTGTTCGAGAACCCTCCCCTTTCCGAAAAGGGGAGCTCTCATACAAATGAAACAAAAATTTTCTCCATAACTCAGGATCTAATCAAGCAAATGGAACCAAATTTGGCATGTGGATGTTTTTGGAGGTAAAAAATATTTCTATGGTGGTTCGAGACCCCTCCACATTCTAAAAGGGGGGGGTCCCATACAAATGAAATACAAATTCAGCATAACTCGAGAACTAATTAAGCAAATGGAACGAAATTTGGTATGTGGAAGTTTTTGAAGATAAAAAATACTTCGATGGTGCTATAAGACTCCTCCTCCCTCTGGAAGGGGGAGGGCTCTCATACAAATGAAACACAAATTTTCTGCATAACTCAAGAACTAATCAAGCAAATGGAATCAATTTTGGCATGTGGAGGTTTTTGGAAGCATGAAATGTTTTATTGTGGTATGAGACCCTTCCCCCTCTGGAAGTGTGGGGGGGGGGGGTCCTACACAAATGAAACTCAAATTTCGGCATAATTCGAGAAGTAATGAAGCAAATGGAACCAAACATGGCATGTGCGGGGTTTTGAAGGCAAATGGTGGTTTGAGACCCCTCCCCCTCTGGAAAAGCTCTCATATAAATGAAACATAAATTTCATCCAAACATGAGAGTTATACGGGTTACTAAAATACAGAATGTGTATTTCTCGGGTGAGAAGCTTGTTTTGATAAAAGTTTGAACCTCTTCTTAGTCAAGAACAATACTCTTTCCGAAAAAACAACCATAAACGCGCCAGCTCTATTAAATCTTCAATAATTTCGTTTCTATTGTAGCAGCGGTACAATTGTTGTACCGGGTTCAGCTAGTATCTATTAAAAAAAAACTGATACGAAAAAGCTTAGAATAGATAAAATCCTGTTTGATTAGATCAGAACAAATATTAAGAGTTCTGCGGAATACGATCAACATTTTTAAAAACTCAACCTTTTCACTTTATTCTGTATCGAATTTTAAAAACCACCCCGGATCTAAACAATCCTCCAACCAAAAAATTCCCAAAGCACATTCAACAACCCCAAACGTCAGCTACTTGTCACAGCCTTCGAGTACTGCTTTGCACCCAAAAACTCAACTCACCGAAAACGCAAGAAGCCACTTAGCACAAACAACAGGACGCGCTTCATTTAGGATCGGTTACAAGCCCAAACACGAACAACAACAACAACAACAACAAGCTGCATAATCGCACACGTGTGCTTCGCTCTCCGTGCTGCCGGGCCTATCCCTTCCCGGTATCTTCGGATTTGTCTCCTCCACCACTTGAACACATGCTTGCACTTTGTCACTTTGTTGAGTTTGACTAGCCCGGAGTATGTTGTATTATTGCCATTAGTGTATTATTAATGTTCGGGACCTCTCTGTCTCTGTCTCACCATGCCACATATGCGTTCGTTCTAAATACCTCGCTGTTGGCCTGTGGTTGGCATTCTCCGGTGACATGTTGCTGGGAAAATCAAAACTATGCTCCTTTATGCGATCGGATTTTGCATTGGCCCAATCCAATGGGTCCCTTGTTCCGTTGTCCAATCGAGTCACTGCTGCTGACGACTCCCGGGGAATGTAACTAGCTCAAGGGTGGATGCCGAAAAGATATGCTTCCATCAGAATTCCGATCTCTATTCGAAGGCGTTGATTTGTCAATAAGTGGAAGTAATTGCCACCGGTTGCGTCGTCGAGTGCGTACCCACCTCCTCTTGAGGCCCTGCTAATCGCATGCAATCAGAACTACCTTCCTTCCTCCCCACTAAAGACCTGGCCGAAGCACGACAACTATCACCGCACACAAGGTGAAACGCTGCACGCTGCATGCCGGTCGGTGCATTCGTTCGAGCCAAGCAACGCACTCGCAGTCAGTCAATAAATTGGCGACGGACCGAAATGGGGACAATATTATTGATTACAAGCGCAGCGGTTCGAGTGAGTGCAGCAGCAGGCTGTGTCGTGTGTGCGATGCATTTAGGGGGCCAAGGAGGGCAGTCTATATAGGTGCTGGTCAGAGGAATGTCCGATCAGCGCCGATCGCACGTACATGTACATGTTCCTCGGGTGGTGGCATACGCGCAGTTCACGACCCGCACCGCGATTTGCGAGCTCGGAGGGGAAAAAACACGCAGCTGGGCGACAACTGTCGATGATCGAAGGGTCGGGTCGTGGACGAGGGAAACGGTTTGGACCAACGCCGAATGAAGTCGGTTCCTCCAGCCCCGTGTTGCAGTGAGTTGCAGTGTGTCCCAATTTGGTATCCCGCCGCAATCGCAGTCTAATCTAATGCGTGTTCACCATCTCGCATAGGATCAGCAGGAGGGGGGGGGGGTCCCCGTGGAGTCTCTATCTCTCGAGGGTTGGTAATAGGTTCTGTAAAAACAAAACTGCTGCTCCCATTATGGAGGAATTGGGGATTGGCGGCCCCCTCCGGTTGGTTCTGTTGCGCCTGCTGCATTTGTCAAATTTTTCGATTTTGATTTAGTACAAAGTGCGCAGCTGTTGGAATGCAGTGGGGTGGTGCCGTGACTGGATTGATGGTCGATGTTGAGTGTTGGGTGGGTGGTTGTCAAATATGTTATGTTGAAGAATTATCTGGTAATTTTTGAATCCAATCAAAATTTCCGAGATTCCGCTTCATCTTGACCCAGTAGTTTTCGATTAGATGCTATTCAGGGCAGTCGGGTGGATTCATTTCTTTGAGGCAAAAATAGACATTTTCTCAGTGTATTAAATTTTCACAAAGTTTTACTGACTCTCTACAACATTTTCTCAGACGTAATTGCAATTCAACTGGCGGGTTTTTGAAGAACTTAGATCAAATAGGGTGTACTCTTGTACTGGTGTACTCTTGTCTAAATTTAGAGCAGTGAAAAATGCAACATTGCATATAGTAAAAAAATACACAAATCGAAGATATAGTTTGAAACAAAGCGTTGTAGAAAATCTTCAAAACTGTATATGCAAAATAAACACTGAAAAAATAATCATGGTTTGATTTTATGAAAAATAGCAATGAAATGTTGTTCAGTGTATCCCATTTTTTTTATTATTTGCTAATCTCTCCAAAGCTCGATTGTTTTTCATTTTATTCTGTTCTTCTTTGAAGTAATTAGGAAGAACAAAACATTTTTAAGATAAAGCAGCTGCATATGATTGATTTAATTGTATTATCACTAAAGTTTACAACAGGACGCAGATCACGTTATTTGGTTTTGTCCTGAGCATCGTGAAGTCAGATCTGAGCTTTATGATTCGCTCCGGGCTCGAGGTAGACAACCCAATGTACCGATTCGGGAAATTTTGGCTGCACGCGATCTGGAGTTTATGAAACTCATTTATGTGTTTTTGACTAACATTAGCCTTAGATTGTAGTTTGATTAACTTACTTGTTTAGGTTAAATTTTTGAGGGTCAGTGCGTCAGTGTGTGATTGTGGTTGTGTGTGTGTGAGTGAGATATTTCTTTTTTTTTAATCAAAAACGTTCAGTTAAAAAATTGTAATTTGAAGTTCTAGGTATAAGAAAACCATTATTCCTTATGCTTTGTTCAAAATTTCCACCCCACTTTTCCCATCCTTAAAATTGTTATTCCTATTAACCTCGAGACGACCGCAAGTAACCGGTTCTATCCCCTTAACCTTAGTTTTAAGATAACTGATTTATATATAAACTCTGTAAAGTTGATTCGATTGAGCCTGTACAATTAAATGAATTCATAAAAAAAAAGTTTACAAAATTAATAATTTTGAAATACGACCTTACCAAACCGTAGTCTTGATTTTTCAAACATTCTAAGACCCTTAAAAATCCAAATTGACATTATAATAAAATTTTATTGGCTTCTGTGAGGTTAAAGGACCAAATTATCAGACGAGCTTGCACGATACACGGTAAAAATTGCACATGAAAAATTTGTGGTTAGGAAAACATTTTTTTCCTTAAAAGTGCCCATCTCACGGTGTATTGCGAAGTTTTAGACAATTATATTGCCACTGTTAAGAAAAAAATTCGTCCAATTCTAAGATAATCATGTTTTGCAAATCGACTTTAAATAGGAACATATTTATTTATAGCGTGTCAGAATCGATTTTACAATCTTTACAAATTTTTTCATAAAAGCTAAGACAATTTTCTAAGAGTCACCCATACATTACTTTTATGTTAGTCTTTTCCTTTATAAATTGTGTTGACATGAAAAAAAATTTGTGAGAAAAACTTTTTCGCCTTAAAAGTGCCCACCTTGCAATGTATGGCGAACTTTTAGACAATAACATTGCCTTTATTTAAAAAAAACGTCGAATTCTAAGACAGCCATTTTTTTACTTTAAATTTTAAAATATTTTTTTTTACCGTCCAAGAATCGATTTTACAATTTTTTATAGTGGAATTAAATGGAATTTGCTCGCGATTACTAGCGAAAATTTACAAAAGTGTTTCAAGGTTTAATTGTTTATTTTTTTAAAAAGTGATCAAATGAAGTGTTAAATTTTAAATTCTCCTAGTTTCCCAATCACAATTGTTCTACTAATACGCTCAAAAAAAATTTTTTTTTTAAATAGTGTTTAAAAAAAAAAAGTGAAAGTGAATTTTTACAATACTTTTTATAAAAGAAAGGAAAATTTTCTAAAAGTCACCCATACGTCACTTTTTTGTAAGTCTTTTCCTTTTTGAGTTATCTTGATTTAAAAAAAATCGATCAAAAAACTTAAGCCCTTTTCAAATGGTAGTCTGGATAAATTTTGAAAAAACAAAGTATGCAAATTTGCTTGAAAAGACATAGTCTACCCACCCACAAAGTTTCATTGGATTCTGAGAGGGTGCTGCCAATCACGAAGACGAGATTTTTTTTTCTGTATTGTATTTATTACCTTATTGTTCTCGTTTCAATGATCTTATTTTAAATAGAGAAATGGATTTTAAAGATTGTTGAAAAGTTTCAATTCCTATGAAAAATTAAACTTCTGTATTTTTCTTGTTGCTGGAAACTGCTCCATCTTTCAAGTGTTTTTTTTCTCTTTACTTCAGGATTTTTGAAAAATAAACTGCTTTTTAGAGTTTGACAATAGAGGGTCTTAGTATAAAAACATAATGTGATTCATCTATATTGATCACTGTCGAAATATACACACTTCTTTACGATTTTTGATTTTTGAAATCAGCGATTCGTTCGTTAGTTTAGGTCGTCTGTTCTGCTATATAAACATGCTATATTTCACGATGACATTGGATGGTGTTATATTGCAATCTTTATTATTTATCAATAATTTGAAATGGTTTTTTTCAATTTTTCCTTTTGTCTGATTTAAAAATTAATGAAAAATGGGTAGTACTACACTATTTTTATCTAAACCACGTTATCACCCAAATACCCTATTATAATCCTGTTACCCTATTTAAGAGCTATAATGGTGCCTGGAAAAAATACCCATTGTTTCTCAGTGTATGTTTTTTATTTAAGTTTCATTGAATTGTTTCTCAGTGTATGTTTTTTTTAAGTTTCATTGAATTTACAACTTTTTCTCAGATGCAATTGCAATTTGTGGTTTGAGCTATGATGTTGTGGAAATCTTCTATTAAAATCACATATATGCCCTTATATGCCCTCTTAAGCTTTTGTTTCCACATATCTCCAGGATTTTTCAGACAAAAAATATTGCCTTGGAGAGTTTGGCAACGTAGAATACCTGTTTTGTTTAAGATTGTACGAAAAATTATGATTTTTTTTTCAGTGTATATTTTTTCTACAAAGTTTTGGTAATTCTCTAATACTATTTTCCATTGCAATTCTTCTGATGGAGAATTTGAAAATTTTTCATGAGAAAACATTTAAGCCCTTTTCAGTTGTAAGACCAGTCTCTAGACTAGTGTAAAATATATCTTTGCCTATAGTGAAGAATTGCACAAAGCCTGATAAAGCGTAAAAAAGCATTCAAATCTATCTTCTATACTTATAAAAATGAATTTTTGTCTGTCTGTCTGTCTGAACCTTACAGAATCCAAAGCTACTGAACCGATCGGCGTGAAATTTTGTATGCAGAAATTTTTGGGGCGGGGCAAGGTTCTTATTATAGTTTGAGACCCCTCCCATCTCTGGAAGCGGGGGCTCCCATACAAATGAGGAACAAATTTTTTCATAACTCGAGAACTAATTAAGCAAAGGATTTAGCCCGTGTGAGTTTTTAGAGGCAAAAAATGGTTCTATGGTAGTTTGAGACCTTTCTAGAAAAGGAGGCTCTCATACAAATGAAACAGAAGTTTTTGCATAACTCGAGAATTATTCAAGCAAATGGAACTAAATTTGGCAAGTGGAGTTTTCTGGGGGCGAAAAATGTTGGTATGGTAGTTTGAGACCTCTCCCCTCTCATAGAAGGGGTCTCATACAAATGAAACTGTAAATTTTTGCACTGGTGAACTTGAGAGTCTTAGAAAGCATATTCATGGAGACTCGAGACCACTTTCTCTCTGTAGGAGGAGGATCTCATACAAATGAAACACAAATTTAAACCAATCAAGACAGTTTGTCCTTCTGTTATGAAAATTTTTATGCAGGGGTTTTTGGAACCGGAAAAGGTTCGAGACTCCTCTCCTGTCCCCTGTCTTCCATACAAATGAAAAACAAATTTCTGCATAACTCGAGAACTAATAAAGCAAATGGAACCAAATTTGGCATGGGGAGGTTTTTAGAGGCGATTAATGTGTATACGGTGGATTAAAACCCTTCCCCTCTTTGGAAGGGGGAGGGGACACTAATACATATGAAACACAAATCTCAACCAATCATGAAAATCATCCCTACTGTTATGAAATTTTGTATGCAAGAGTTTTTGGGACTGGAGAAGGTGCTTATGATGGTTCGAGACTCCTTCCCCGTCTGAAAGAAATGGGGGCCCTATACAAATAAAACACAAATGTCTGCATAACTCGAGAACTAATCAAGCAAATGGAACCAAATTTAGCATGTGGGGCTCTGGAAGACTAAAAAAGGTTTCAATAGTAGTTTGAGATGCCTCCACATTCTAAAAGGGGGGGGGATTCCCATACAAATGAAATACACATTTTCTGCATAACTCAAGAACTTATCAAGCAAATGAAAACAAATTCGGCATGTGAGGTTTTTGAAGGCAAAATATGTTTCTACGGTAGTTTAAGACACTTCTTTTTCTAGGGGGGGGGGGGTTGTTGGTCTCTCATACTAATTAAACACAAATTTCTGCATAACTCGAGAACTAATGAAGCAAATGGAACCAAATTTGGCATGTGAAGGGTTTTGAAGGCAATGTTTGTATAGAAGTTTGAGTTTAGTAGTTTGACATGTTCTGATAGAAGTTTGAACCCCTGATAGAAGTTTGAACTCATTCCGAAAAACAGAAACCAGAAACGTGCCAGTTCTATTGAATTTTCATTCACTTTGTTGCAAGTGTAGCAGCGCTCGCACTGGGTTCAACTAGTATAAGATATAGTTGAGTTCTTGTGTCCCTCACAAATTGCGTCTGGAAAATAATTGTAGCAAATTTAAAGATTTGAAATTGTAGAATAAATAGACACACCATGGTTATTTTTTATAGATTCTAGCATTACATTTATTTTTTAAGTTGCTGTTTTCTCTGAAATTCGATTTTATGCCTTTTTTTTATTCTTGAAGTAATGAGGAAACAAAAAAAAACATATTTTAAATGGAAAAGCTGTAAATAAGCTGTTTCAACGTGTTTCAAGATAAAGAACATGAATTTTCGAGGTTATTTTCAACAAATATGGCAATGAAGAAAATCTTCAGTGGTTTAACAAACGTCGATATGTTTTGAAAACAAATTCGAAAAAAAAGTTTGACATAAATTTAATTTTTATAAGTCATATTCCATCTGTTTTAGATATTTTTGAATGAAGCACGTTCTTGTCTTATTTGTATTGGAAATAACTTTAACGTCATATACCATTATTCACCTGAACTTGCCTATTGATACAGTAATATAATGTTCTTAGATTACATTTCAGATTTTCAATAACTGTGAAAACTGACTCTTCCATTTCTTTGTTTTTTGAGGCTTCTTCAACTTATAGATGCTTCTTTTTGTTTTATCATTTCTTCAAGGTTTTTTTTTGTATAAACTACCTGTTTATGATTTTATTAAAAATACCATGACTTTTTTTTTCTCAGTGTATATATGTTCTACAAAGTTTTATTCACTCTCTAAAACTATTGCAATTCAACTCGTAATTTTTGGCTATAATATTGTTAAAAAAAAATTATATCAAACAACAAATATGTCCTTTTCAAAAGATTTACTTGTCTCTAGACCAGGAAAAAATACAGATTTTCCCATAGCGAGAAAAATTACAACGTTTAATTGAAATCAGAAATAAAGATGCCTCTCCCAAAATACACCTGGAATAGACCTGTAGAAAATCAGTAAAACTTTATAAAAAAATATTTAAACTGTGTAAAGAATCATGGCTATTGTTTCATAAAATCAAACATTTGGTTTATTTACTTCACTGCAAATTCCTCCAAAGTTCGCATTTGAGATATTTTTTTCTGAAAAATCTTCTGAAAAAGGTTTCTTATACTCAAATAAAGAATTTTCGGAAGAAATTTTTGGTTTAAATATATAAAAACCTTATTGTTTTGGATTCACTTGACAGATTTAAGATTGAGATTATAACTTTTCAAGTTGTTTGTTAATAAAACCCAACTTAAGACCCAACCGTCGTCGAAATACTTTGAAAAAAAAACCGGATATGTGGTTTTTATATGAAGAAAAAAAATGTAACTTTCATATGTTTATCGTGATTTATATTTTTTTTCAATGGAATAGACATTAGGCAGGATTCAGCGTCAAATTGAGTTTTAAAATTTTATGAATTTTTGAGCTTGTTATACCCATTGTGCAAATACTATATCCTAGTGCCTAATGCAGTAAGCGAGTTTAATAAATATTTCTAGTTGAAAATTTCATAAAAAAAATTATTTCTTTCGATTGCATTTATCGTGTTTTATCTATAGCATTCTTATTTTCAAACTCTCATTGATTCACTGTTTGAAGAAACTGTGTAAAGCTTAAGAATTTTAAAGAAATACCCAGAACAGAGGTCACCATATTTTGTAGAAACTTCTTGAAAATGGTATAACAGCAGAAAATTGTATTGAACCCTAATCCCACTGACAAAAATACGTACCATCCAGAATGTATTTAAGCCGCAGACGAAATTGACCTATCTGTCAAAAAATAAGCTTACTTTAGCGGAATTTAATGGAATTTGCTCACGTTTACAAGTGAAAATTTGAAAAAGTGTTTTAATGTTTTATTTTTTATTTTCAAAAAGTGATCAAATGAAGTGATAATTTCAAATTCTCCTAGTTTCCCAATCACAATCGTTCTACTAATACGGTCAAAAAAGTTTTTTACATAGTGTTTTTAAAAAAGTGAAAGTTCTTCAAATTGTAGAATTCAGTGAGATCATTCCTATTATTGACATTTGTGCTCTTTTAGCTTCTCAACAACTCTGTTTTCGCTGTCAATTTCTGAAGCTTTTCTCAGCTAGTATGAGAAAATTGAGGAGAAGAATAACTAACGCAATAGGAGTTCCATTTTTGGGTCGAGATTTTTAAGGAATTTTGGTTGAAGAAGTTAAATTTCATCAAATTGTAGGATTTGGTGAGACCATTCCAATTGTGAAAAACTTGTTAGCGACAGTTTTTCTTTTCTGATTTCGAATTCTGATTTCTCTCCTAAGTAGAAGAAAACAGAGTCCGATTATCATCCTCCAACATCGCTTGATCTCTTAGTTTTGGGTACGGATAAAACAACGAAGGAGCATTCACCCTAATTGAAACGCCCTAACAATTACACTGCAATTTTTATCGTGCTTTAAAAATCCAACTCTCTCACTCTCAACCCCCAGTCCAAACTATTCCGCAACCACCCTCCAATGGGACTAAATCCACCCTGACCGAACCGAATATCCGCCGCTATCGGTGCCACGCATATCGACGACATTCGATTCCCATATCGGCGGTACCCCCGAGTGGATTCGATTGGAACGACATCCATTCACACAGGGATTTGCCGCCGCAGCCCGGGTGACACTCCTCCTTGATTCTGACGGCGGTGGTGCTACATTTATCATGGCCTGCTGATGCAGGTCACAGTAGTTGCAATATGTTCGGTTCTACGGTGCGTCTCGCCCCGCTCTCTGAGATTTGTTCTCGCTTGGTGATTGGACGGGACCTCCCGCGCTCGCACGTCTACATACCCGGCTGACATACAAATTTAAGCGAATTTTTATGCTGAATCAAGTCGGCCGAACAAGCCGAAAGAATGTCAACTATGCGTTACGCTGGGCCGCCGTGCGTCGTTGGGCGCCCAGCTGGATGCCCCGCCGTCATCGTCGGAGGAGTTTCATAATTGGAACGAGCGATTAGCTACGGACCGAACATTGTTTCACTTTCGGTTCGATTGCTGTTGCGATCGAATTTGCGCTCGGTGGTGATTCATCATGATTAGTTGGTCTCGGGGTGAGATTAGTAAAGTCATCCGACCATACGCAAGCAAGCAACTCCAGCTCGATTAAGGTTCGTCTTGTTTCAGACCGCGGGTCGAGATTTTCTGCCGCAGATAACGACGAAATTGATTTAGCACCTCTTGCCACAGCCCAGGCACGTAGGGGAGAAGAGAATGTCCTGAACCCAAGTGGCTGCATACATTTTCCTCCATTTGGTGGACCACGGCCTGTGTATCTAAATCGATATCAGCAACAGATTTACAGCCAGTCCAGGTGGCGGAATTTGACCCTTTTCCCGCCTTGCTCGGAGTTGTCAACGAGACATACACGACCGACAGTGCGCCCGATAAGCCCCAGTTCTGTTGTCCCTGTTGGCTGGTGTGACAACAAAGAACCTTTAGACACCTTTAGAGGTGCTGAACCGAGAGTGACACCTCCTGTTTTTTTTTTCGGTTCCCTGCATAAGGTCGGAACTTGGAACTTTGGGTCGAGGGAGAGGTGGTGTCAACTTCTACCTAGAGGAACTGCTGTTGTTGCTGCTGGTGTGAACTTCCAGCAAGTCGAAGTGATATTTGGCAGTTGACAGTTGACTTTTACACACGGGAAGTTTCTGCGACACGCTACAAGTGCCAGTGCCGGTGAGGTTCGTGCCGGGGAGTGCTGCCATTTGGTAGTGGGTCAACGACGGTTGGATGCCGTTCAGAAGGACCGATCGGTGCGTTCCGTTAGCAGATTTGTTGATTGTCACAAAGATGCAGTTTGGATCTCAGTGTAGAATCAGTTTTAAGATTGGGTAAAACGTTTGCCAGAAATCTCGTTGCACATTTCATTCATCTGAAAGTCATAAATCAGTGGGTCTTTGTTCTATCAGCTGCAGAACGGTTCTACCTTTTTCCACATACCTGGGTTCAATGAAGCCCATTTTTGAACTATGATATTATTAAAAATTCATACATCTTATGTTTTGTCTGACTGAACTATTAACATTAGCCGAAAATTCCCGCGCCTCCTACACCTTTCCTGAACTTGTAACTCTTATACAGTCTTAAATCTGAGCAGCTATTATAGTAAAATGTCGAAGAAGTTGTTTTAATTGTTGGAGAATCTATTAACCAGTAGTTGACAAATACATACTTCGAAATTTATAATTTTTAAGCGGGATTGAACCAGCTTTTTACACAAAGAAAAAGCCTTAAACGAACAAGGTGCTCCATGGCTAAGAAACTCATTACTCATAGAAAAGTGCTTTTGAATGTTGTTAATTTCTCCTAGTTCTAATTTTTTTAAAGCTATTAACGTATTTAAATTTTAACGCTATTAACGTATTTAAATAGTAATAATTTGATTGCGCCTGATCAATCGAGGTATCGGGAAGGTCATTCTTGTGAAACAGCGTTAAATTTAGTGCTGGCAAATTGGGAAGAAAACTTTGAGTGTAAAGATATAATTATTGCTATTTGTTGGATCAGAAACGCGCTTTTAAAACGATTTCTCGGCCTTTCTTGTTAGAAATAATCAAGCGCTTTAGATTTTCAGGTTCTGCGCTTTAGAGGTTCTGCATACAGATGGTTTGGAAGCTATTTGTCTAGCAGAACTCACCGGGCTGTTTTTAATGATTCTGTTTCGAGCGCTGCGGAGAACAGCCTTGGCGTACCACAAGGGAGTGTATTAGGGCCCATTTTATTCACTCTATACATTAATGACATGCGACAAGTCTTGCGATTTTGTGATATTATTCTGTTTTCTGATGATACCGTGTTGTTTGTTGCAACTATAAGCCTTGATGAAGCCGTTTCACATTTGAATGCAGATTTACGTTCTCTAAATAGATGGTTGTATTACAAACAGTTGAAATTGTAATGAAAAGTTGAAATTGAAAGGGGAAATGATATTCATAGATGTAACACTAGAAACGCGAATGATGTTTGAACACCATGGGGCTCAAACAAACTATACTTTTGCATTAATGATGATGATGAATTTAATTTTGTTATTGTGTTATTGTAATTTAAAGCAGTATCTTTTTTGTGTAGTCTACACAAGTTTGAGCCTCGCGCGCGGAAACAGGTAAAGATGACTGTTTTGTATTAGCTTAAACCAAACTGAAAGCTTATGCTGTTTGAGGTTTTCTTTGGACCAGTAGTGAGCCGTCTGGTTAAATGTCAGAAATGCCTTTAAAATGCAGTTGTTGCTCATAGTTTTTGAACTTTGCGAGATTTCTAATCGCTGGCAATGTCCTGAATTTTGTCGGCCTTTTTGATCACTGGGCTATGCTCACAAAAATTTCAAATTGGAAAGTGACCCAGGAATTTATTTCTGTAAATGTTATCAGATCGGCTTTGCTTTTGATAATAAATCAGATTGATTTGTTGTATAATACAATATTAAATTATCTTAAAGATAAACCGTCCAGCTCACACCTTTGTTGGAGTATGTGGCAGGAACATCATCATCATCATCATCAACCCAACAAATCATCCTACAAGAGGAAATTCGAGTAAATTTCCTAAAGAATTCCGCAATTCGAGCGAAGACTGATCTTTTCCAGTATGCAAAATCAATTCAAGCACAGACCAACCGACTTAATCGGAATTGGAAAAAAAAATCCGATTGACTACGTTTGAATCATTATGAAATTTATTAGTCACAACCACACGCGCCAATCCCTTTTCTTGTTGTTAGATATATGACACGACCACTTTCTGCTGGCCACGTTACACGAATCTTCATCTCGTGGAAAGTTCTCACCCTACGTCTATTTGTGAATAGTTTTTGAGTTCAATGCTGTTTTCTGTTTTTACTTGGAGGTCCTCCATCCTGAAAATATATGTGTTTTTCCTCGTTACTTTAGAATTTTTCGTTTCTATGAAAAAAGGAAGACTTAGAGAGATTGGTACACTCAAAAAAATAGACACGTTGTTTTCACGTGAAATTTCACGTAACTTCCACCTGAACACGTAACCAAATTTCCTTCAGTAAAATCAAGTAAAAATTACGTGCCGGTGAATTGTACGTGAAAAATCACGTAACATTTATATGATTTTCACGTAGAATGTGAACTTACGTGGAAATCACGTAGCTCTTACGTGAATTCTACGTGTTTATTACTGGTTTTGCCAGTGGACGACAATTACGTGCGTTTCACGTGGATGTTACGTGTCGTTTTTTTTGAGTGTATATTATTAAATAACTTTGATTGAGTACACTGAAAAAAAATCATGGTTTTTTTCATACAGTCAAACCATGAATTCTTTCAGTTCGTTTTTTTTTTTCCAAAGTTTGAATAATTTCCATTATATTTTCTGCAATTTGTGAGTGGCGTGAAACTTAACCAAAGATAAACAATTTTAATGAAAATTCGGGCATATTTTTGCTGTGGAAAAGATGCATTTTTACTGGACCAACTTTCGAAAAGGCCATATGACGAATTTCACGGCGACTCATCCAGTGGTTGACAGCACCTTCTCAGAATCCAATGAAACTTTGTGGGTGTGTAGACTATGTCTTTTCAAGCGAATTTTCAAACTTTTTAATGTGGACTACCATTTGAAAAGAGCATAAGTAAAATAAACATTACTCAAAAAGGACAACACTCACAAAAAAATGATGTATTGCTGACTTTTAGAAAATCGTCTTTAATTTTAGGAAAAAAAATTGTAAAAATTTCAAAAACGATTCTTACACGGTAAAAAAATTATTTCTTTTGAAATTTAAAGTCAATTTGTAAAAAAATGGCTGCCTTAGAATTGGACGAAATTTTTTCTCAATAAAGCGAATATAATTGTCTAAAAATTTGCCATGCATTGCAAAATGGGCACTTTTAAGGAAAAAAGTTTTATTTCAGAACAACTTTAATAGTCTTTGCATGTTTGAAAAATCAAAGCTACCATTTGGACAGGGCTTGTTTTTAAATTATTATTTTGTTAAACTTTAGTGATAATACATTTAAATGACGTCATAATAACGGTAGTCTTAGTTACATGATTAGTTTTGAAAGGAGCTAATCATAATGGAATAAAGTGGTATTAAATTAAATGTTGTGTATTTATCAATAATCCCAGGTACACATTCCTCGGAATATGACCAAAAGTTGGATGAAACAATGCGTATTTACGCACAATAGAAATCTCACCACTAAAAAGAAGCATTCAGATGGAAACGAAGCAAATTGTGACAGCAATGCCTGCTAGAACTAAAGAAGTGAATAGAAAGTATTGATTGTAAGAGCACGGCAGGTTGTGAAATTGAATAGAAGTAGTGGAAATTGAGTGTAGGGCATGTTTGAAAGGCGCCTTCAGACCGAGCACATTATCTCTTGCCTAGCTACCACAGTGCGTGGTAGGCAAGGCGGAATGGAACCCCTTTGGCAGGCAAAAGAGTACCGGCTTGATCGTGTTCATATACCGCCAATGGAACAGAGCAGTTCTATATCAACTTCCAATTAGAGGTGTTTGAAAGACATAACTACTAATGTTACACGGTTATGTTTCTCTCGTCGTCATTTACTTTAACAACGTCATAGAAAACCCCGGTAACGTGTTGTATGCTGATCCTCTTAACAACTTGTTTTGATGGAGTCCCCATCATGGATTCAAATACATTTAACTAATCATGCCATGTCTAATCTAATCAACATGTCTCATAATAAAGTTACTCTCAAGCGAATGGCAAAGGGAGCACACCAAAACTCCTCGGGAACTATATGACTAGGCAGTTGAATAGACAAATAAAAGTATTACAAAACTGAATTTCTGCTTCTTATCATCTGAACAGTATGCAAAAATGTCAGAAGAAATTGAGAACGTAAAAACAATACCTGCCACACATAAATTTCATTGCTCTGTACCTATTTCAGAAAATCAAATTTCAGCTTAAAGCTTTTCTGATTCAAAGAATAATCCAAAGAAATTTACTTTGTATGAAAAAGATTTGTAAATTAAAAATATGCTATGTTAATTACTAATACGTGAAAATGTACATATAAATAAATGAATAAAATAAAACCTTTACCAAGAAAAATCCTATGAGTTTTCATTGACATTAACAGTGTTTCGAAAATTCATAGAACGTCATATTTAAAACAAACAAGAAAAAAAAAAGATTCAAAAATCTTCGAACATTTTTTACTAAAACTCTCAAGTTTCTCCATCTTAAAATTGACTTTGTTTTTTTCTAATTACTCTAAGATTCTTAAGAAAAAAATAAATAAAAATAAACTGAACTATAATAAGCCCTATATCTCAGCGCACAATACCATCAATTCTTTGTAGGTTTGGGTCCAATTGAACCCACTGTGCCAGAGCCACAAACTGACACAGTGTTGTGAAAATCAAAAATATTGGGCACCCTCAAGAAAACCGTTCAGCTTGATTTAAAGTGAATAAAACAGTGGTAACGAATCTGAAGGAAGGTGTAAAACGTAGAACCCGACAGTTTGGATTCGGAAAATCTGAAGCTTTATCAAATTGTTTTCCAGTTTTCTGTGGCCATTGAATTTCAAAACGAGATAAAGTTCGATAATTCATGCAATAATGAAAGCATTGAGCACTTAATAATATTCCACCAATTTTTGCCTGTTCCACCCTTTACAAAACCAAGCTGTTTAGAACGTTACTATCTAACAACTATCAAACTGTTCTGGCTTTCACGATGAGAATCTTAAGGTCATCTTAAGAATCGTGAAATTTAAGTCTCATCTATAATTTCTGTAAGTTTATTGAACATTGATTTGAGATTCTGGAAATTCTCTATTAAATTTTCTTCGCGTTGATCTGAAAAAAAAATCGTTCAACAACATTTTGTTAATTTTTGGACATTATACCTTTTCAGAACGAGATGATTTTCTCTACGTCAGACCTGAATTGACATGTCTAAATATTAGACTAAATTTCCATTCTAACAAATCCCCATTTTGTGCGGTTATTATCTGAACAAACTGAATTACATAAAATGTAATCCGATTAAATGTTATTCAAATGAATATCACAGTACAAAGCCTTGGCGCATTTTAAAGACTCTAATATCTAATATCTAATATCTAATATCTAATCTGTATCTTAAGATTACCTTGAGATACCTTGATTTGGTTTTTTATTTTATGATTTCAGTTGCTTTCAAATAAAACTTCGGTGAACAGAATTCCGTCAATGGTATTTACTAGTTATTGGCGATCATAATTTCTCTGAACTAAACGATGCTTTCTACATTTTACCAATTGTACCTAAGCAATTTCTTAGCTTCTATTCGAAAAAAAATCTCCGTTTGATGCAGTTCTTGTTTGAACAAACTTCAATTTTGGCGTCGTTTGAGGAAATATTATTTAGCAATTTTGTTCCAAAATTTGTTATCTGCGATTACACGTACTGGAAGATTACAGGAGTAGCTTGAAGAGTGCATATTTACAACGTTGAACATGGTTTGTTTGCATGTGTTACCTTATCATTCAATGGTCAAAAAACAGTTTTCAAAATGTTGAGTATTTACACCAAAACAATAATGATTTATGATACCATATGATTATTATTTTGCCCAAAAACGAAAGATGTGAATCAGGTCGAAAAGTAGTTCCCTTCTAAAGTTATTCCCGAACATAAACCGCGTAAAAAAAACCATGCAAAAAAAGACCTCAATGTAGTTTAGTCAGCCCTTAATCAGCCCAAAATGTTCGAAGGTCTCTGATTTTCATTTGAACAAATTGAATTAGATGAAATGTAGTTGGATCAAATAGTATGCCCTATACGGAACTATCAATACACTTTCTCTTCATGTCTATTCGTTCTAGCAATAAAATTACTGTCCGCTCCTAGCGCTTCGCATGGAGATGAGAAATTATCTGCTTCTGCAAACTTCATCATTTTAGACTATTTTATTATTTCAATCGAGCTGAGCCAAGATTGATGTGAAATTATTCGAACTTTTCGCAGGAGCTCAAAATTCCTAGTGGTTTTGCTCTTCTGTACGAAGCTCTTCACAGCGTTGCTCTCAAATCAAGTTTCGGTTAACAGAAGTTTGTAAAATGATATTTTGTTGATTATTGGACATCATAATTCTTCTTTTTATGTCAACAATTGTGTCGGAATAGTAGACTAAATCTCCGTCGGATCCGGGTTTTTTTTTTGAATAATCTAAATTTTGTTTAGTGTAATTCTATCGAAAGTCATTACAATGATTCTCATTGTACAGCACACATTTACCGTCTTCTGAAGCAGGTCTGGTTCTGAAGCCTGATTTGAAGTGGAATATTTCTACACCTTCCTGTTTCAAAATTCGTTATTTGAGATTATCCGAACTGCAACATAAAAGAAGCAAGATCGAATTTAGTTACTAATTCAGCAAAAAACCAATATACTAATTTAGTTTAAAAAAAAGTTTTTGTTCAGCCTCTAATCAGCTTTAAATGATCGTAAGTATGCGATTTTATCAATCTGAATATCATACAATATAATTCGATCAAATGTTATTCAAATGAATATCACAGATCAGCACACATTGGGTTTCTTCTAAAGACTGAACTGTATCTTTAGGTTATCTTGAGAAACCCTGAAATTTTAGTCTATTTTATGATTTCAACTCTATTTCAAGTTGAGTGAAGATTGATGTGAAATTTGTTGTAGGAATTTAAAATTCCGAGTGGTTTACCCCAGGTACTCTATACGGATTCTCCCTTAGCGTTGCTTTCAAATAAAATGTCGGTTGAGAGAATTTGATAAAATGATATTTTGTTAATTATTATTATCACGGAAACCATGAATTTTCTGAACGAAATGATCCTCTCTACATTATACCAATTTCGTCTGAATGTTAGACTAAACGTTGATTAAAACAAAGCTTTCTTCGATGCGATTTATATTTGATCAAATTAAATTCTATTAAATGTAGTTAAAATTTCCTTCAAATGATTATCATGGTACAGCACAAATTTTGCGTTTTTTAAAACAAGTCTGGTTCAAAAATTTGTTATTTGAGATTACCCGTATTGCCAAATAAAGGAGTGGCTTGAAGGGTGCTCATCTGAACATGATTTTTAATGCAGAAAATAACCAAAATACTAATCGAGTTTTGTTAAGAAATAAATATTCAGCCCCTAATCAGCCCAAAATGATCGTCGGCATGCGATTTTCATTTGAAAAAAAATGAATAATATGAAATGTTATTTGATCAAATGGTATTCAAATCAAAATCACAGTACAGCACACATTTGCCGTCTTCTGAAGCAGTTCTGGCTCTGAAGCTTGCTTTAAAGTGGATTATTTCCACAACTTCCTGTTTCTAAATTTGTTATCTAAGATTATCTGTACTGTAAAATTAACGAAGCAAGGTCAAATTTGGTTACTAATGCAGCGTTAAACCAATATACTAATCAAGTTTTGAATTTTTTTTTATTCAGCCCTTAATCAGCCTAAAATTTTCGTCTGTATGCGGTGTTATTTAACTGAATTACAAAGAATGTAATTCCATAAAATGTTATTCAAATTATCACAGTACTGCACACATTTGGCATATTCTGAAGCTGGTTCCAAATACTACTCTGAAGTGGAATATTTCTTAGACTTTTATTTATTTCATCTTGTATGTTTCAAATCTGAGATCATTGCAGTGGTTGCACTACGAAAAATTAGCGAAGCTTCTTGAAGGGTGAATTTCAACAAGATAGGATTTGGTCTCTAATGCAGCGAAAAATTAAACAAAAAATTGTGTTTTCTTTAAAAGAAAATTGTTTGGTCAGCCCTTAATCAGCCCGGTACTTTTAAACGAAACTTTGGTGTTATATTGCAATTCCTCCGAAACGAGACCAAATCCCATCCAAACTCGATCACTCATGCCAATAAATCGCGCCAAATCCCACGTCCCACGTAGACCACTGGATGTGCCGCGCCCGCAGGAGCCCACAAGCCTTCGGCAACAATGCCACCTTCAATTGTAAATATATGAATAATAATGGCCTCTGGTCACCTCGCGCCCCGAAAACCGCCACCGACGGTTTGGATACAAGATAGAGTTGACCGTCGAGATCTAACATGAGTTCGATAAACATCAACATTGACTGCAGTCACACCGACACGGCAGTGGGATGTCGTACGAGTGGCGCCCCAAACTTCCACGGACAGTTATGATTAATGTTCCTCGATCGGAATCCAAATCCGTGGGAAGAGATCGTGTTAGTGTCAGTCCCCAACCCCGTAGATGCAGTGTTGCTGATTAGCTACCCATTTTACTAATAACTTCATTCTTGTTTTTCTTTTCTTCTTCCAGGTAAGCACGTGTTCCGCCCCAACACTAAGTGAGTACGCAAATCTAAACTGCCCGCCAATTAAGTCCAAGCTTTATGCGAAGCCATTTTTCACCGAACCTCGGATTAGACAATGAAATCCACCTGGAAAACAAACAGACCATTTGTCACTGGCTTGGTTTCCCCCTGGGGCACTTTGTCCCCGTTTTTCACCGCGGTGGACATTGCAATTGATCGGACCGATTGCAGCTCCCATTATAAATAATAGGCCATTTGTTATGTCAAGTCCCTTCGTTGGCCGGCGGTAATTTTCAGAAGATTTTAGGAAACGTTCATACGGCCCATCACACGTATCGAAAGTGACGCCCGGGGAACGCCCCAGTTTAGCGCCCTCGCCCGCGCCCATCGCGCGACTAATGGCTTCGCAAAATGCCTATAATGATCGCGATTAAAATATGTCGATATATTTATTTGCAAGTCGACACCACTGCCAGCGAACGCGAGGGGCGGGAGTGAAACGCGTTGACGGAGGGGGCGGGGCCGCAAATGGATTAATCTATCGAACATTGTTATTCGTACTTTTCAACCACGCCACCGAACGGTCGATCGATCGAGTTCGAGTACGAGGTGCTGCTTTAACCATAGGGCTTTGGAATCGTCCGGGGCGCTGCGCCAGGGCAATAACAAAACGAAGCATGTCACACCTGTCGCTGGCGAAGTAGGCTTTTATAATAGTCTATATCTTGACTTATGCGAGTTGACATGTCGCGCGAGAGTCGCGTGTGAGCACACATACACTACCCACGACGTACCGAGCGACTTATGATGCTTATTAATTTGCAATCAATTCCACGTGTTCTGACTGACTGGCTGACTGGCTGGCTGGGTTTTTGCGAAGAGATCGGCGCAGTTGATTGAGAGGGTTTGGTTTAGTTAACTTCGACGGCCGTTGTAGGGTGGTGTGTAATTTATGTCATTATTGTGTCGCAGCAGGATGGTCGGTTGGTAGAACAATAATTCAGCGGTTCACGACGTGTTAATCTGTCGCTCTGCGGGGTAACTCAGGAGGAATGTAATGTGGGGAAACGGTGTCCCAAAATGGAACCAAAATGGTTAATTTGGGTTCTTTAAGACTATCACGGTTTATGAAAAAGACAAAATAAAAGTTCATTTTGTGCTAATTTCCTTCACCGGAAACACCTGCAACTGCCCGTTTAACCCTATCTTATCCTAGAAAATATTGTTTTTAGAAATTAAAAAATATTAGCAAATTATTGTAGCTAACCAAACTATTGTTTTTTTTTCTTACGTGATATTAAAGTTAAAATAGTATGGTAGCCATTTCATTCAGCAACAATTATCAGAAGTGTCCGTTTTGCCTCATTTACTCAGAAAATAGCTTTTCTTTGCAGATTTAATTTGGCTGTTAACGACTGTGGTCTTACCAAACTCTATTGTTCAGATGAAATTACTAATTTGAAATCACTAGAAGTGTCCACATTACCCCATTTATCCCTGTAAAAGCTATTTTTGCAGATATGTTCTTGCTCTTAACGATTGCGACTCACCGCATCACAAATTTTACAGACGAAACTTTAACTAGCAAATCGTACGGTATACGCTTCGTACAGAAGTGATTATTGAAAGTATCCGTTTTGCCCCAGCTACCCCCGAAAAGGCTTTTTTTTGTGAATGATAACGGTTAATGAAATTCTATTTTTCTAATTAAACATCAGCTAACATATTGTACAATGTACATTTTGTACAGCAGTGATCATTGGAAGCGCCCGCTTTACCCTATTTTCCCCTGAAAATGTATGTATTGTGCAGATTTAATTTAGCTGTAAATTTGTATGAACTGTAGCTTGTATGTATTTCGATCACTGAAGGTGTCCGTTTGGCCTCATTTCCCCCTAAAAGCTAAATTTTTGGGATTCAGTTTAGCTGTAAATGATTGCGGCTTATCAAACTCTTTCTTAATCCTAGAGGGTTTGAGCTGTTTAGTGGAATACCTGTAACTAGAAATTAGAAGAAACATTAGTATTTTCCATTTAATTCCAACTACCTTTGCTTATCTTGACAGATACGCGTATTTCGTCTACAATGTGCAGTTTGATGAAAACATTTATGAAAACTTTGATGATTGTGAGTTTGATGAAAACTGCAATTTCAACAAACACAATATGATATACATTTCGTATGGCAGCGATCATTTAAAGCATTTGCTTGGCCCTATTTGCACCTGTCAAAAATTCTATTCGCTGATTTAACCTTGTTGTAAATGATTGCGACTTATCAAACTCTATTTTCCGAATGAAACTTTTACTAACAAATCGTACGGTACAAATTTCATACAGCTCATTGAAAGTGTCCGTTTTGCCCCATTTACCCCTGAATAAACTTTTCTTGCAGATTTATACCAGCTTGGCGTTAATGCTACTTGGCCACCCAGTGGTTCTGAGTTGGAAGATCGGGCGAAATTTTATGAGGCGAAAAAAATCTCTGGCAACGTCCTTTTTTTCAGGCATTTCAGAAGGAAAGTAAATTGGTTGGTCCCAGATCGTGCGTTGATGAGTGCAATATGTAGGCTGGAGGTACGTGTCCTCGGTGCCGACCCAGCCTCAGGCTGAAAGGCAACCAAATCGAGACAAAAGAACAATAGGAAAATATTCCGAGAAAATTAAGTGGGATTTTAAAGGGAACTTTGAAAAAAGAAATCCAAAGGAGTTTCGAGAGATCGTTGGAGAAGTTTTGAGAAAGATTATAGAGCTGTTTTGCGAAAACGTAGGTGGAAGTTCTAAGATATTATTGGGAAACTTCCAACAATGCATTGAGCGAGTTCCGAAGGAAATTCATGAACTGCCCTAGGTATTATCAAAAGCATTTTTGGAGACTTAAGAGAAGTTCCGGGAAATGTTTGTAAAAGTCGAAAAGATTTGGGGAATGTCTTCAGAATTTGCGAATAAGTTCGAAGAGAACTTTGGAGAAGTATTATGGACGATTTCAGGGGTAACTTCTCAGAGTTCATAGGAAAATTTTTGGTGGGGTTAATATTAGTTTTTAGTATTTTATAGTTGTTCAAGAAGCTTTAATAAAATTCGAAGAAGTTTCAAGAGAATACCTTTCATGGATTCAAATTTGTGCTTGTCGATTTAATCTTAATCTGGATTTACCTGTTATTTACTGGTATTTTAAATTATCTCCTCCACAGTTAGCTGCTTGCCTTAATCTTAGAATTTTAAGTATATTTCCACAGTTGTTAATTGTGTGCATTAGTTTGTTGTGTGATAAATACATTCCTACCTCTCGCCCACGGAGTAGAACAAATTTCCTTCACGAAAAATTCATTGACTTGGCCGGGACTTGATCCACCCACCTCCAGAATAGTGTTGCTTTGTAGCTGCGCCTTTACCAGCTGAGCAAATTTCTTCCTATCGAAACTTCCTTGAAGTTATCTCGAAATTTCAAATTTTCTTCTTCGAAATTTCAAAGTTCTAACAAATAAAAAATTGTCAAAAACCAATATAAACCAGGGGATAGATGGGACCAAAGAATAAAGAAACAAAACATCGGTGAGATCCTTCAATTTATATGTATTATTGTGAACTTTTGTAATTTTTGAATACGCGTCGGACTAAAAAAACGCAGTTTTATTTGTCAATTCTGGAATTCAGTTTCCGCATTAAGTGTCCGTTTTGCCCCATTTATCTGGAAAGGTGTTCTTTTACAACCTTTAATTTAGCTGAAGTGGTTGCAGCTTTCAAAAGCATGATTAAAAACTGTAGGGCACACATTTCGCGAACCGTACACGCGAAGACTCGAAGTGTCCGCTTTGGGCCATTTCGTGAAAGTGCTGGTTTTTGAAAATTTAGTTTAGCTGTAAATGAGTGTGGCCTAACGTATTTTTTCTAATGAAACTTCAAGTAACAAATCGTACGGTATATATTCCGTAGAGCAGCAATCACTAAAGGTGCCCGTATTGCCCGATTTACCCCTGAACTTGCTATTTTTTTCGATTTTAAATCAATCTTTTTTCAAGGGGTAGATGAGGCAAAATGGTCACTTACAGTTATTGCCATGCGATTTGGTAGTTAATGCGTTAGCATTGAAAAAGAATTTGGTAAGCCGCAGTCCTTGACCGCTAATTCAAATCTAAAAACATATTGTTAAGGAGTACATGGGGCAAAACGGGCACTTCTGTGCGTTTTTGGTGAACAACCATCTACTTTGAAGAATACCACAAACGTTCAATTCATCTCCTCATCCAATTTGCTTCAATCGGGTGCCCCGATGGCCCCTCATCTATCGCGATGATATGAATTTATATGTAAGAGAATTTAATATATTTTATATATAAAATATATAACTGACATCAACTGGTTTGTTACTAAAAAGAACAAAAATTCGTACATCTGATTTTCAGTTGCACCGCCTCACTTTGCTATTGTCAAATTGGCAACATTGCTGAGGCTAAACCAGCGTCTGCATGCTTCAGCTGGCAGTTTTTTGCTATCACATGGCATGTGGAGGCGTAAGATAAGAACTTGTGAAGACCGGAGTTCGGTCGCACCCTCCTTCGAAGTTGTCAACTTACCATTTGGCGCCAAAGTTTTAGTAATTAAAAAAAGAAAAAGATGTACTAACGAGACTAACATAGATTCTCAATGTGAAAAAATTGAAGCAGTACCGGAGCCAGCCCCACCAGAATGCAGGTCAAAGGTCAAAAAAGGGTTTGGTTGCACCAGGGTTCATTGGGGTAAACGATACGCTGAATTCAAGCGACATCTAGGAAGATATTGAAGCATTTTTAAATTACTTTACGGATATAAACCAACGGTAAGGATGCTATTGGGACCTCTCACAAAACATGATGCTGATTTTTTTTCCCGTTCGATGCACAATTTTGAAGCTATCACCAAGTCTAAACGATTTTCTATAGTCAATGCTCAAAAGAAAAAAAAATGTTTCTGCATGCAAATGGAGCATTTATTATACAAAAACAGTTCTAATGAATCCAATGTATGGTAATTTTTTCATACAATGGCTACTGTCCTATCAGTCGCTGTTCTGCTTCCTTCTCTGTTCTTCTTCCTGTCATCTTTTATTTTTATTTTCTTTTGCTTATCTTCTTCCGTTTTTCTCCTTTGTTTAGCTTCTCCCACTTCTATCCCTTCATTTCTCTTGTTCCGCTGTCCCATTTCTCTCTTCCGCTTATTTTCTTCTATTTCGCTTCTTCCACACCTATGCTCTCGCTTCACTTCTTTCACTTCTTGTTTCTTTTGCTTCTCTTCTTCCGCTTTTTATTCACCCTGTCTATCGATCGCTTCTTTACTTAAATTTCTCGTCTTCCACTTCTTTTCATCCGTTTCTTTTCCTGCCATTCGAAAAGGGCTTAAGTTTTCTGATCGTTTTTTGTTTTTGAGTCAACATAACTCAAAAAAGATAAGACTTACAAAAAACTGATGTTTGGGTGACTTTTAGAAAATCGTCTTAACTTTTATTTAAAGTGCTCATCTGGCATTGTATGGCGAGCTTTCAGATAATTGCATTGCCTTTATTATGAATAAATTTGTTCAATTTTAGGATAGCCAGTGTAAGAATCGATTTAACAATTTTTACAATTTTTTTCATAAAAGTTAAGACGATTTTCTAAAAGTCACCCATACATCACTGTTTTGTTAGTCCATCCCTTTCGGAGTTATGTTGATTTAAAAAAAAAACGATCAAATAACGTAAGCTATTTTCAATTAGCTGTCGAGATAAATTTTGAAAAAACGAAGTATGGAAAGTTGCTTGAAAAAGCATGACCACACATTCATTGAATTCTGAAAGGGTGCTGCCAATCACGAAGACGAGTTGGCGTGAAATTCGTCACCTCCTAAGTGACTTTGACGAAATATATACGTTTTCAATTTTCATAATAATAGATTTAGATAATTTTAGATGTTTTTTTAAATGTTATATATATGTACACCACGATAATAATAAATAAAATGATATATTTATATAATTTGAGCCATTAGATCGATTTTTATAAACGCAAGTTCAATTCTCGAGTCATTCATGTTAAGGGCCTAAAAGCTTTTTGTAAACAATGACTTTAAATGTCGATTTCTCTTGAATCTTAAATCACTCTCGTGAAATGAAAGTAGCATCTGGTAAAAAAATGTTAGTTCTACCAAATGGAGTAGCTGGATATTGTAGGATTCTCGTGATTCGTGAGAGATCAACGTTTAAAGTAATTGTTTACCAATGGCTTCTAGGCCCTAATTATGAATTACTCGAGAATTGAACATCTTGCGTTTATAAAAATCGATCTAATGGCTCAAAACCGTTTGTTTTTCAAAAGCATAATACTATCAAGAAAAAATATGCGTAACAATATTTTTCGATTAGGAACGATCTCACCAAATATTTCTTTATTGAGCGATTGTGTATATTCTTTCTATAGAATTGCTGAAATTCTTTACAAATTAGAAGAAAAAATTGAACGATCTCACCGATCGCTTAAAAATTGCTTGCTTCACTCTTCGGTTTGGCTGCTATCAATTCAAGCAATTCGTTGTTCCAATCTGCTGCAGATAGACACAAAGAGTTTGTCTTTGATCATAGTAGTTCTAAATATTGGTTGGAAACCTGAAAATTTCAAACCAGTTCCTGTAAATATTCAGAATCAAGTGGATTGGTTAATCCCTTGCATCATCAATAAACTCTTCTCTTCTAACGCCATATGACAGTTTTTTATCGAACCGATCTTTGCGTAGATTTCTTCCATAACCTTAGAGAAACAACCGCGCAACACACAATTGTAACAGCTGGTTGCTGCAACTTGGATGTAACTTGAATAAGCCAACTACAAAGTATCTTAACTGAATTCTGAGGCTTGTTTGCGACAAAATCTGGACAGATTGAATTTGGAACTAATCCAAGATGCATTTTTGTGCATTATTAGTCATCTTAAAACTAATAATAGTTATTTAATTAGGCTACATGAAGAAACTACGAACTTTTGAGTTTACTACAGCCGTTAGGACCAGTGCAGACTGCTCTGCAACCGCTTTAGCTGCTTTTGTCCAAGATTTTCGAATTTTTTCTCTAGTTGTAGCTTGCTGTTTATATTGAGAGAGAGTTCTCTCTGCACGATAGCCCAATACCGCTCGATAGGTTGCTACTCCGGGGCAGTTAGGCGTAGTGACGCAATGCCAAATCAGGCCATAATAGCGAGGAGGCGTCAGGAAGGCTGCGTAGGAATGGTAACAATCGCTTCTTTAGGCATTCTTCACGGTATATTTCCTTGTTTACCGCTCCGGTAGTGATAGTAGCTTTGGCTTGCTCGACCACAGCCTGCCACATATTGCCTGCCTAACCAAATATTTTTTGGGAAACTTGGCCTTTTTCTTCATCCTAAAATGCTCCTCTACGCCGTTCCAGCACATATCAGGGTGGCCACAGACTCGGGAAAATCGGGAAATGCGGGAAAAATGCGGGAATTCAAAATCATCGGGAAATGCGGGAATAAGGCGGGAATTTCAAAAGTCATCGGGAATTTTTTGGTCTATGGAAGGAACCATACTCACACCTTTTTCAAATGATTTGAGTAGCGTTATTGTCATTTTCTCGGTCCACCGATCTCATTGTTCAGCCTGTTCAAAACGTACCGCTTAGAGCATCTTCAGCGGTGGTCTATTTTAACATCTCTATAGTTGATTTGCTTTAGCAAACTTAAAAAGAACCAGCTTAAACAGACCAACTTTGCGTTCCCCGCCGGTGTTGTATTTCTTGTTGTTAAACCCACCAACACCTATCATCTTGTCCATCATATAATATCCAGAGATCAGAAGTTTTGTTTTTTTTTCAGAAATGCTCATTTAAACGATATTAGATAATGCTGATAGTGATAGAGAGCGCCACGCCAACCTATGACAAGAAGCACTTTCTGCGACGTTTCAACAAGCCAAGGGATGTCCTCAGCTAGTTCTCTCGACGAAAACTTGGAGGTTGGTGACCCTGAGGATTTTTTGCAAATCTGTCCTTAAGACTTACGGCCAGTATTTAAACTCCCAATGAACACTGATAGACAAAAATTTTCTGCCAAAAGTTCGAAAAAAATCTTGTAAATTCAGTGCACTTAGAAACTCGGGGAACTTATCAGAAGCTCGGTATACTTTTTAGATTTGACTTAGACTTTCTCGAGGTTTAGCTATTCTCCCTGATGTCAAAGGAACATACCATAAAATCAGGGAACTTTCCAGAAAATCGAGGAGCTTTCCAGAAATTAAGGGTTCTTCCTAGAAGTTCAGACAACTTTCCTGAAATTCAGATTGTTTCCTAGAAATTCGGGGAATTATCCACAAATTCAAGAAGCTTACCACGAGCTCAGGGAAGTTTCCAAAAGTAAAGGGTTCTTCACAGAAGTTCAGGTAACTATCCAGAAATTCAAGGGGCTTCCAGAAGTTTGGAAGACTTATCAGATTGTTTTGGGTATTTTTCAGAAGTTCATAGAACTACTCAAGATGTTCAGAGAATTTCCCAAAAAATCAAGGAACTCTCCAGAAAATTAGAGAACTGCCAACAGAGAACAGTCAAGAAATTCTTGAAGCTTTTCAACAGATTGCGGATCTTTCTAGAGGTTTAGTGAACTTCTTATAATTTCATGAAGCTTGCTAGACATATACAGAACTTCTTAGAAGTTCAGCGAACATGTTGGAGTTTAAGCAACTTTCTTGAAGTTCAGGATTTCTCATGAATTAAAAAAAATCTTCTAAGAACTTTAGGAAATGCTCACAAAGATCATGGGACTCCCTCAAAGATCAGGAAACTTTCCAAAAGGTCAGCAAACATCTCAAGAAATTCAGAGAATTGCCCAGAAGTTCAGAGAAGCTCAGGGAACTTTTCAAAAGCTCGAAAAAAAACTCCCAGATGCTCAGGGGATTCAGCATTTCAGGAAATTTCTCAGTAGTCCTGCGATCTTCCAAGAATTTCAGAAAACTTCCTCTAAGATTGGGGAACTTTCCAGAATTTCAGAAAACGTCCCAGATAAACAGGATTTTTTGAGCATTCGAAAAGCTTAGGAAACATTCAAAGGATTTTTCCATAAGTTTGAGGAGCTTCCTAGAACTTCAGGGATCTTTCCAGGTGATCGAGAAACTTTCCAAAAGCTTCGAAAACATCCCAAAAGTTCAGGGTATTTAAATTTTAAAAAGAACTTAAACTTCTTACTACTCGATAATTTTTCGAACCCAACCAAAACGAGAATAAAGAAACCAACTACTGTTTAATCAATTTCATAGAATTTCCACCTATTCACAATGTTGGAGATCATAAAGATCATCACAATTTTGGAGATCAAGTTCTTGTACGGTTTAACAACAACTCGGTAATGCTAACTATTCCACAGAAATCTTTTTTTTTTAATTTCTGCTAAGTTATTTAAATATGTGTGATATTCTGCTTCTTATCACAGAATATGTACCTGCTGGAAGTTCAAACAACTTCTGGGAAGCGAAATCTGATTTTATAAGTTCCCGTCATTTCTAGAAAGTTGTTCCTATTCCATGGATGATCAGCAAACATTTTGGAAGTTCTTCCAAGTTTCCAGAAACGTTAATAATTTTTCGGCAATTCAATGAACTTCTCTAAAGTTCCACCATTTCTCTTCTCGAAAGACAGCGAGCTAACTTCATGATTATCTGGAAACTTCCAATTATTTTATTCAACTGCCGAGAAGTTTAATCAACTTCTGGCATGTTCATGATAGATATTTCCACCCAATCTTCATAGATATTCCGAAGTTTATTAAATTAAATTTTTAAAGAGTGCGTTCAGTAAGAAACTTAAAAGCTTAAATAAGATCTGAAATGATGCAAAATAGATGCGGTATAAAACAAAATTTACAAATACCAGCGATGCAGCGATGTTTTTGCGTTTGGTCTGAACAAATAAATCCAAACCACGATTTGAACCACCGTTGAAGATGCCCTTAGAAGATCTGGTTACACGGTTGTAACAGGTGAGGCCCAGAAATGAACTTATCTTTCATGTGGTGGCGAATTTGTTTGAAGTTTGGTGAATTACGTTTGTAAGGGTGTTAACACTTGGTGAAAGAAGAATTTGGGCAGCTGTGCTCAATGCCGTCTGACGTTGTTTGCCGGATTCCAGAGAAAAGAAAATGGTTTGGACAAATTTTGGCTAGAACCAAGAAGAAGCTACCAAATTTGACATTTGGTCCATTATCACGCAGGAAAACTTCGTCAAATATTCGCGATACAACTTGCGAGCCCGGGGTTTAATCGTCTCATTCTGTTTTTCATTACGCTACGGTGCAGTTTTCACCTGGAACGACTTGATAGCTTGGACATTTTTGTTTTTCTAGCCAATGTACGTACCTAAACATTTGGTCTCTTCTGGAATATTTGCTTCACCTTCGCGTCCTTCTCGTGGTTCCTGATATCCGTTTTTGTTCCGCTCCCAGCCTTCCTGTTATGGACAGGTTTTCTTACTGACAGATTCGGATTTTCATTGCGACCGCACACAATTGCTTTTGACAATTGATCTTTTTTCGACGCCATCTTCGATCTAAATGCTTGTAAAGGGTGTATTCGATAAAAATGGCACACACATATATACTCATCAAAATTAAACTGATTATCGGATTTTCTTGAAATTTTCAGGGAATGAAGAACTACTAATGAGTTTTGATTTACAACATTTGTTTTATTCAATTTCGTCTCCCATCCCGAATGCCCGCACCTTCCTTTTCACTCCACCCATCAAATTTTGTACAACCGATTTTACCAGTGTTTTTGTTGTTCTTACCCAAATTTTCTTCAATTCTAGCTCTGTTTTTATAGTTTTGGGATGTTTGCGAAGTTCCGTTTTCATAATTGCCCAGAATTTTTCAATTGGACGAAGTTCCGGTGAATTTGGTGGGTTCATATCCTTTGGCTCCGTTGGCTCGGTACCACTCCAATACGTTTCGAGCGTAGTGGCAGGATGCTAGATCAGGCCAAAACAGAGTTGATCCTTTGTGCTTCTTAATGAATGGCAAGAGATGCTTCTTAAGGCACTCTTCCGTGTAAATAGCACCGTTTATTGTTCCGGAAGTGATGAAGGGAGCACTTATTTCATTACATCCGCAAATCGCCTGCCAGATTAGAAACTTCTTTGCAAATTTCATCGAAACATCGAACTTCGACTTGGCAACGAAATATTCTTGCCGAGGAAGTTGACGGAAGTCGGCCTTGACGTATGTTTCGTCATCCATCACGATGCAACCGGATTTGGTGAGCAGCTTCGTGTAAAGTTTCCGGGCGCGGGTTTTCGCAGTGATTTTTTGTTTTTCATTCCGGTTTGGGGCTTTTTGCACTTTGTAAACATGTAACCCAGCACGCTTCATGGTTTTCTGCACAAAACCGACTGACACCTTAGACTTTTTAGCGACATCTCGAATTGACATGTTTGGACGGTTCTTGAATTGTTGTACGACTTTCCTGGCCATTTTACTGTCCATTGGACCACTTTTACGACCACTCCCTTCCTTCCTTTGGACACTCAGACGCTCCTTGAAGGTTCTTATTACACGAGACACAGTTGTATTTGCAATTCCAAGCCTTTTAGCAATCCACCGGTGGGACGCCCCTGGATTTTGATTGTGAGTGCACAAAATTTTCTCACGGACAATTTCTTGTTTCGACGACATGACTGGAACTACTGAATGTATAACTATGAAACTTGGCAGATGTAAATAATACACTATGGATAAGATCTACTCAAATTTCTAGGTTATTTACTCATACGATTCAAAAGTTACAGAAGATTTTCTGTGTGCCATTTTTATCGAATACACCCTTTAGTATCACCAAAAATTGATTTTACACAATGAAGAACAGACATACGTTCATCAGTCTGGGAAATATTTCAGAGAAACATAGTACGTAGTTAGGGGTGTCCAGATTTTTTCGCGAACAAGCCTTATCATGCTTGTTACCAGGGAAAGGTGTTGTCATCATTCAACTACAACGGTCCTCATGAGCTTTCGTCGTTCTGATAAATCGGAGTCTCGGTGTGTCCCAGTGGCAACCTCTTTTTCCCACAGATATTGGCATCGATCTCACGCCACACAGTTTATGTAAACACGACTTGTAGCACATGTTGGACAGGCGCAAACGGTTTGCACGAAATCTCCTGGAAAGTCCAGGGATCGCCCACCTGAAAAACCGCCCCGGCAAGGTTGCGTGCCATTCGCCCTTTCATCTCGATTGCGCGCGTCGAAAGCGATCAACGTTCCATTTAAAATTTCAATTATTTACCAACTCCGTGTTAGAACATGCAGCGAGCGCTCGGTGTTCGCCTTTTGGCACGCAATGCCCTGCCGAGGTGCAACTGTTGTGACAACAACAATAAAAGTCTTTTGGGTTTGGCGATGGAAGAAAAAAATGTCGTCAAACACTTACATGAAGGGGGGAAAATTAATGCGCGCACAGATTTGCGCTGCCTGAGGGGTGTGTGCCTCACCCGATCCAGACATCGTTAATTTATGTTATTCATAACAAGTGACATAAGCCGTACACACACGCGGGAGTTAGCGCGCGATCTAGTGAGCTTGATCATGCTTGGGGTCCGAAGCAGAGGGCAATGAGCAATGAGCAGCTGCCTTCGATTTAGCTGGTTAGAGGGGTTTGTTTGTGGTCGTTGGGGTCGCGATTTGGGAAATGATTTATTGCCTAGCGCTGGGGTTCTCGAGCTCGGTGATTGACGGACGGTTTATAATGGTCAAATCCGCTACCCCAAAGAACGTTGAACCAGTTGACCCTCGCTCGGGTGAGCTGCAAGCTGCGCGTCGGACGTAGAGAAATCGATTTTCCGTTGATTGGTCGTGCGTGCATTGCGTTCGCATTCTTGTCGCTATGTTGTGGGGCTGCACGGGAAAACGGGTTTGAGTCGCTGAGCAGTGTTGGATACAGGATGTTGGGCACTCGTAAGAGGAACGGACGTCGTCGTCGTCGTGGTTGAAATAAATTAACGAAAATCACTCTCGCTTTCAGGGTGAACGAGGTCGAGTGTCAGGCGTTGATTGAAGTCCTCTCGTGGACCTCGGAGGAGTGGGGTCTTGTAACGGAATAAGTAGTTGAGCAGATTGTTGTCAACCATATGTGGACATGCGGTACCGCATTGGGGAAGGGTGCTCTGAGTTGATGGCCTTCTGTTTGTGGTGTGGAATTTTTCGTTTGGATTGTGTCATCATTTTAGACTGAATCCTTTCTCTAGTCTGCCTGCCTGCTAAAAGACTCATTACATCGAACAACACAATAAACCATTAATCAAACACACATGCCAACTTCGGATACTGCGCCCGACCTGGAAAAGCTCATTTTGTCAAGCTTATTTTGCATATCTCCCCAAACATATCTCCCGACACTGTTTTTCCACACGTCGTTTTTGTTCGTCGTCGTCGTCGTCGGCGTCGTCGTCTGGTGCGGGGGGAAAAAGCTCACGAATAACCCCCGCAAATTGTCTGCCGACTGGCTGGTGTGTTGTTTTGGAACATGTGCATTAGCCAGGCGACGACGGAGTTAGTCTACGCGTGGGCAGTTCGAATGCGCCACCGTCTTCAGCGCCCTCTATGCTCCCAATGTATGCATGACGCTCTCTTGCGGCGCGGGGAAACGCTGGGGCTTGGACATGATGTTATTATTTAAATTGAAAACCCACGTTTCCGCGCGGTAGCTTGCCTATTCGCAATCGGTGGTGACAATTTGTCAAAATTAATTCGAGTTTGATTTTTATTGGCTGACATTTGGCGGAAATCGTGCCGTTTCACACGCTCCCATACTGCAATCCGATTCGCGCCCTAGCGGTAAAATAAGGTCAATGGCAAATTTCGTCCGATGCATCAACCCCGTACTCAGGTGTCTTGTTGCACCCGCGCGCGCGCCTCATGAGCTGCATAAAAATAAATCACGACACTCTCTGCTCACGCAGCGTAATTGCAAACCTCTCTCTCTCTCTCTCCGGTTACCGGCCTGCGCTCTTGTGCCCGTTCCGAATTACAACCGACACTTATTGCGCGTTTATCTATTCGGACTTGGAACGGAAAGTGTGACCTGAAAATCGCCCGGCCACACCCTAACCCTTGCCGGTGTTACGTAATGAGAGTGGCCAGGACCAATTCCAATTTGCAAACGTGCTCACCCAACAACTAACTACTCGGGGACCAAACTGCGACAAACTTTATTAACGCTAATGATCGTCGTCTGTGGCGTATTAAAAGTTCCCTCTTTTTAACGAGGGAATTTATTACGGCTTCTGACGAACTGGCCGAATGGCTGTCGTTGATTTGATCGATTTGGCGGTGGTCAACGGGGGATAAATCCTCTCGTTATAAAAAATGTAACAATATTGCACGGTCAAACTAGCTCGAATCGCAAATGCACCTCACTGAGCTTGGACTCGAAGACAAGTTGTTTTGCAAGCATCGATTTGAGTTATGATTGGGAATTGGAACGATTGCAACATTCGCCGCATGGTATGCAAATTTGGCAATTATGTAGATGGGTTTCTGCAGTAAGCTTCGCAGCCGGGAATTCGAAACAATGTTTGGATTACTTAACGAGAGGAAAATCGAAAGTTGGTGGGGTTTAGCTCTATAAAGTTTTATTAAAGTTTTATGGAAGCCACTAGAAATCAATTTGCATTTATTATGGCTGTAAGAGCTGCCAATAGGTTTCAAATTTTAGTCAGGTTTATTAGAACCTACACAGCTTCTTTACAACGATCTTAAAACCTTGTCTTCTGAAGTTCCTTTCACTCCTATCAAAGGTTTTATTTCGATTTTATGAACTCGCAAAATGCTGTTTTGAAATGCCGTTTTAGGACTCCTACAAATTATCTTATTATGGTCAGTTGAAAATGCTTTTTTAAACCATTTTGCCTCCAGTAAATGCATTAAACGGCAAATTGGCGTTGAGGAAAGTCACCAAATGACCAAATAGTTTTATGGTAGCCATTGCGAAGATAAATTGGCTTTTTGGCAAAACTGTGATGTCTTCCAATCGCCATATTGAAATATATGAAATAATTGTAATGAGGAAAAATAAATACAATATTCACCAAAAAATCAAATGCGCATATGATTTGAAGTATGAAAAAAAAACTCAATTTGTTTTGAATAGAAAATGATAGCAAAATCAACCAAAATTTTCCGCAACACTGGAACTTTTTTCTTAGATATTATTAACTGTTAAATGAATCAGAAGAGCAGAGAATCGAACAAAGCAGCACAGCACAAAACAACTACGATATCACAGTGAAGTTTGATAGCAGTGGTCATTTGCCCTTATACTGGTTTTGATGGCAGCCAAAAGGTTTTATGAACGTTCTCAAGTGGTCATAACATTTTTCACTAGAACATTTTCAAAATTTGCATGTTCTTCTAAAGGTTTTAATAATTTGTTTTCACAACCGTCTACAGAGTGGGTCACTTTGTAAACGTTTCGGCTTTGAAGAAGTGAACAAAACAGTTTTGAATGTAGTTTGATCAAAATAGACAGGAGGAGTGCTATACGGCTGGAATAAAACTAAAATTGTTGTTTGGGTTGACATCAGTTAAAGAATAGGTGCGATTTTTTTCTAAATATGGTCAATGTACCAAATATTTCATTATTTCAGCGATTATCGTCATATTCACGATGGTACAGACTGACTGACTGACTGACTGACTCACTTCAAAATTCAACCTTTCAGAACAGAAACACAAAATGTTCATTAAATTTATGGTTAAGCTTTGGCTACGCAATAAAGATTGCATAACCAAGACCATCAATTTTATTACTTCTGTCAAACAACCATAATTTCCATGTCAAGTTCGTAGTACAGGTATACCTCGATAGTACGTACATCACCTTTCTGACTTCAAATCGAAATTGTATAAATACTACTGGTTGTATCGAAAATCTAATACAACCAAAAGACAGAGCAAAAGATTGTTATTTCTTTTGGTTATACAAGTTTCCAGATACAAACAGTAGTTTTTTTGCAATTTCGATTTGAAGTGCGAATGTTAATGTACGTACTATTGAGGTATACCTGTATTGTAATAATACACCAGTTTTGCTTTTTAATCATAAAGGAAAGGCTTGTAAGATGGAACACGATCCGTGTTTTGCTCGTAACATGTATAACTTTTATTTTTTCGAGGATCTTTCGAAAGAGGAACTAAAAAGCTTCAACTTTGCCCACGGAACTGATTATTTATAGTCATAAAAAAATATGTCCTATTTTCGAAATCCATCGAAAATTTAAATTTAAAGAAATGTATTGTTATATTTAAATTTATTGTTGATTCAACGGCATTTCCAAACATAAAAAAAATATCATTCATATGTTTTAAAACGAAACAAAATTTGGTCCATCTAACAAGCCAAACTGTGTTCCATCTTACAAACATGACGCCATAAACACAAAACATCAAAAAATTGTTTCACTATACGATTTGTTTGGAAATGCCTTTGGATCATATAAATACACCAAAAATGCTAGCCAACACAAATGTTTACCTCTTGATATCGATGGGAAATTTCGACTTATTAAGCGCAAAAAACAATTGCTATTTTAATAATGCCAACACTTGCGAACAATGAAACCTGGAAGAGCTAAATCGAATGAGTTTATTAACTTCAAAAGCAAATGAAAATTGAAGAATAGTAAAAAATTAAGTTAACACTTGTCAGCGCGATAGTGTTGTCGCTGTGAATGTCAAAGAAGGCGCTGTTCCATCTTACAAGCCTTTCCTCTACGTGTTAAAAAAAATCCACTGGGCATCACTGGATTCAGAATGATCCATTCTATAAAATCCAAGAAAAACATTCAAAATCTAGAGTCAAAATGAACTGTGCCAAGAAGGTGAACCTATTTTCATAAATTTTCATGTTTTTGAGAATTCAAAACTCATTTTTCTCGAAAACAGGATGTGTTACACGAATTTCAGCTCATATTTGGATTTAGCGAGACAAAATCTATAAAATTCAATGCAGATGGGAAGCAAAAAAAAACAGTTAGATTTTCAAACCAGGCACGTATTTACTATTATTTAAAAATAAGATTGTTATTCTATAGTTATAATCAGATTGAACTCACCCATGGCCGCTTCCTTAGTGATATGCCGGTTGGATATGCAACCTGCATAACAAAACTCTGTACACCACGTGTTGGACGCAACTGAAGTTATATGGCAGCCTTTGGTTCTGTTTCTGATCAGCAAATGGACGATTTCTACATGCACTCTCTACCAATGATCAAAACCCCCGCTTCATAGAGGCGACTCTATATCGAACTCTCAATCTGCTAATAAAGGGTGTTCCGATCAAAATTTTGCCAAACAGTAATGTGTGAGAGTCGATCAAAGTTTAGATTAATAAGTAAAATTCTTTTTCTTTTTCAAGTTTAGTTAATACAGAATACGGGAGGAATATTCAGCTAAGCTTCATTATTACCGAATGCGAATTGCCGGGTCTTTCATTTGCCACTTGCCATAAGATTTCGTACAGTCTCCTTGTCCACTTTATTCGCCACAGAATGCCAGTTTTCCTTGAATTGTTTCTCGCTCACAACAGCTTTTTGAGTCTTCTTAAGGTTCCGCTTGACGATGGCCCAATACTGTTCGATTGGGCGGAGCTTTGGCGTGTTGGGAAGGTTCTTGTCCTTGGGCACCATTTAAACGTTGTTGGCAGCATACCATTCCATGGCCTTTTTCCGTAATGGCAAGGCCAAATCCGGCCAAAATAGAACGGAATAATTGTGTCGCTTCAGGAAAGGCATTACACGTTTGTGTAAGCACTCGCTCAGATAAATTTCCTGGTTGACGGTACCAGTAGCAATGTAAACGTTGCTATTCAAGTCACAGGTACAAATTACCTGCCACGCCAGATATTTCTTCGCAAACTTTGACAGTTTAATGTGCTTGAAAATACCTGCCACTCCGGTCCGGTTGCCGTATAAAATTCCTGTGCATGAAGCTGCTTAAAGTCTGCCTTGATATATGATTTGCAGGCCTGGAACGTAACGTCATTCAGTATGATCTTTAATCATTTTGATCCAGCAGATGGAGAAGTTATTCCACGGTAGTTTGACACATCTACTTTGTTGCCTTTCTAGAAGATTTGGCCGCATGTATGATACCATCCAAGCCTTTGGAAACTGCTGAGTTCGATTGGAGAGAGGTTGAATACGACTTGCGGCGGTGTAGTTAGCATGGTATAGTTACAGCCGTGTTCAGTTTCTTCAGTACATCTTCCACAACTGCCAGACTAACATTCACACTTGGTTTCCAAAGACGAGGCAGATTAATCATCAAAGCGCATGGTAGATGGAAGGCCGCTTCCATTTCTTTTGGAATTGGCAAAATTACGGAACTGTTTCGGATGTCATGAACACGTCTAACATACCGGCCGCACAGATAATGGTTATAGCTGCGACTTGCTAGGTTGAATGAAAGTTTAGTTATATTAGCAGCAAACAGTTTCGAGAACATCGTTACACAGACAAACTGCAAACCAATCAACTTGAAAGAGCATAGAGTTCAACGCCTCGTAGTCCACTTTACCAAAGTCACGATCAAGTTCATCAAAGTCTTCATTGCCAATGAATTTACTAAAATTCAGCGCAGTGCTTGTAAAATAGGTTGTTCCCATTATATCGGTAGCATGAGATTCAGCCCTTGTGGTGGTTTTCTGATAACGATGGTGATTTCGTTGAAAAAGACTCAACAAACTATCCCCAACTACGACCGATCGAACGCTACTGGGCAATCGTTAAGCGGAACCCTTTTGAAATTTGTAATTGATTTCAAGAGAGACTGATCAGCAACGTGCAGGAAGTGCACAGAAACATCTGTGCAGAACTTCATGGACGGCAAACATCTACATTGACTTATCTCAAATTATGATAATTCGTCCACTAAATTACAAAACATTGCGATTGGTTGAGCGGATTGGAGATAATAAAATCATTGGGATAGATTAGTGTGGATTTTTCATTATAAGCTTCTACTTGATTGGTGCGGATATTAGTTGCAGTAGTGAAGTGGTCTGTGGAGTGTGGTTGTAAAAATTGGAAATTTACGAAAAAAGAGTTTGCTTCAGAGCTTTCATCCTCTGTTTCGAAGCCAGTTTGGTCAGGCTCATAAACATTTTTTTCAGATGAAAGACGAAAACTCTTCCAACAGCTGAAAATCGTACAACCTGATAAATGTGTTCATGTTTAAACAAAGTATAGTTTTAATCAGAATTTTAGGTCAAGGTCAGAACGGCTCCATCACCTTGACTGGCACCGTTCCTACCTTGACCTACCACGCATGGGAATGTGTGGCAAAAGTGCATATGTTTGCTTCGAAATATTGCTTAACAAAAAGCCGTACGGTCAATTTCAAACTACTTCTATTCAATTTCATAACCTGCCTAGCTCTATCGGACCTATCGACACACACGTCTTTGGTTCTAGCAGAAATTGTTGTCCATTCATAGGGTTGCATGTTGATGGGAAGAACATTTCCAATTTCAAACATTATTCAATTTAGTGTTCAAAAACCATATGATAAAAAAATGTGTATGTGTATGTGGAAGACCTGATTTTAGCCTTCTACGCTGTTTTGATAACTTTTAAAATTCTAACTATATTACAAGATGTGTAGCCTGAATTCCAATATCTCAATATCCAATAAATCTATCCCAATATACCTCTAAGATATTCAAAGGACATATAGTTGATATGAAGTACATTCCAAATTACTGCTTTTTTTTGCGAATCTGCTCTTATTCCGATGCCATCTGAAAAACCACTTGAAATTTATGACACAAATGAAACAAATAAAGTAAAACACAAACAAAAATAAAGTAAATAAATAATTTCAATAAATGAACAAAATAATTGTGAAAAATAAAAATATATAAGAAATATAAAAGATTAAACCATAGAAACCAAAATATTACAAGTAGAAAAACAAACCATTCAATTTATAAAACAATTCAAATAAATCAACTAAGAAAAAATAATCCCAATGATAATATTAAATAGAAAACATAAATCAATTGATGATGTTGATTTGTGGTTTTTGTTTTCATTTCAATTATTTTTATCTTTTCATTGAATTGATACATTTCATGTATTGAATTGGTTGTGTATACATACTTAGATTTTTTTTTACAGAAATCTGTAAAATTTTACCGAATTCTCAACAGCTGATCGTTCAGGTAATCCGATTTAACGGATTTCGGTAAAGTTTTACAGTTATTTGTAAAAAAATTACCGGATTTCGGTAAAATTTTACGGGCATCCGTTAAATCAGATTACCAAACGTTCAGTTGTTGAGAGTTCGGTAAAATTGAACAGATTTGTGTTAAGAGATCTGAGTGTGTATATTTAAAATAAATAAAAAAATGGAATAAATAAATAAAATTTGAAAATAATTCAGACTAAAATAAAAACATAAATTAAACGAAATGATATGAATAGAATAAAATGTATAAATCATGAAATCCATGATTAGAACTAATAATTGCCATTGAAAGAAAAATATAATAAACATAATAACAAAACAAAAATAAAATTAAAAAGCGATGAAGGAAAAAAAACAGGAAAAATCTATATATATATATAAATGAATTTCTGTTTGTCTGAACCTTATAGACTCGGACACTACTGAACCGATCGGCGTGAAATTTTGAATGGAGCAGTTTTTGGGACCGGGGAAAGGTTCTTAAGATAGTAATGAAACCCAAATTTCTGAATAACTCGAGAACTAATCAAGCATATGGTATCGAATTTGGCATGTGAAGGTTTTTGAAGGAGAGTAGTATTTCTATGGTAGTTTGAGACCCCTTCTCTCTCTAGAGGGGGGGGGGGGGGGTCTCATACAAATGATTCTGAAATTTCTGAATAACTCGAGAAATAATCAAGTAAATGAAACCACGTTTCGCAGGTGGAGGTTTTATCTATTTATTTATTGTACACCATCTTCGACTACTTTGTACAGACTGATTAAGGCAAGAATTGTTTCTAAGGTGCCTCAAAACCCCTCAACTTCTGAAAGAAGGGGTTATTTACAAATGTTGTACTTCATTTCTGGATAATTCGAGAATTTACCAAGTTACTGGAACTAAATTTGGCATGTGGATGATTTTAGACGCAAGAAATGTTTCTATTGTGGTTTAAGACTCATCCGCCCTCCGAAAGAGAGGTCGGTCATACAAATGAAATACGAATTACTGCATAACTTGAGAACAAATCAAGCAAATGGAACCAAATTTGGCATGTGGGGGTTTTTAGAGGTAAGAAATGTTTCTATGGCATTACAAGACCCCACCTCCTTCTGAAGGAGGGAGGAAGAGCTCCCATACAAATTAAACATAAATTTCTGCATAACTCAAGAACTAATACAGCAAATGAAACCGCATTTAGCATATGGGGGTTTTTGGGGGTAGGATTGCTATATAGATAAAAATGAATTTCTGTCTATCTGTCTGACTGACTCTCATAGGCTTCGAAAGTTCTGAACAAAAAAAAGTCTGTGCAGGGGTTTTTGGGACTGGGTAACGTTCTTTTCATTGTTTAGGACCTCTTCTCTCTCAGGAAGGAGGGCTCTCATACAAATGAGACACACATTTCTGCATAACTCGAGAACTAATCAAGCAAATGGAACCAAATCTGGCATGTAGGGGGTTTTGAAAGCAATGATTGTATGGTGGTTTGAGAAACCTTCCCCGTCTGGAAGGGAGGGCTCCTATACAAATGAAACGTAAATTTTTACCGAACATGAGAACTACCCAGGTAACAAAACGTGTATTTCTCGGATAAGAAGCATGTTCTGATAGAAGTTTGAACCCCTTCTGAAAAAAGAAAAAAACTCATGCCGAAAAACAACCATGAACGTGTCAGTTCTATTTAATTTTTATTCTTTTATTTACAAACGTAGTAGCGCTTGCATCGGGTTCAGCTAGTAATAAAATAAAAGTTGATTTAAAGCATCTAACAAATACAATAAAAAAATTAAAAACAACCAATCCAATAATCAATACAAATTCTAAATAAAGAAATGAAAAATGAGAGAACGAACTAATCAAATCAATGAAATTTAAATATAATTAAATAAAAATTCAAAGAGCAATCAATTTTAAAAATCAGTGAATAAATAATGTTAATCAAATGTAACAAAAATAGAAGAGAAATGACTACCAAATCAAAAAAGCTAAATTTTCCAAACGAATACAACTTATAAGATGAATATAATAAGGAAAACAGAGCTAAATAATGAAATAAATTAACTAACTGAAACGAAGAAAAGTAAAAAAGTGAAAACAAGTGAATAGTGAATTATAAAGGAAATGAATTTTGGTGACAAACTAACCCAAGAGGCTAAAAGTCACCCGTATAAAGAATTGAAAAAAATAAAATGAAATAAATATAATAAATAACATAATTGAATAAAACAAATTAAATCAATCGAAAACGCATTTAAGAAACAAACATGAAACAAATCTAACAAATTGATAAAATTAATTTTTTTTTAAGAATTAAATTTTATTTAAGAATGTTTATGGCGTGAAAAAAACCGAAAACCATTTTTTTCAAACGTATACTTAACAAAATAAATCTGATTTATATCAAAATAATACAACAAAATCAATAAATTGAAAAAAATAAACAGTAAATGGAATGAATAAAATAATTTGTTTTGCCATAGAGTGAACGTTAATCAGGTTTTTTTTATTTATATTTTTTTATTTTTTTAAAAGGGTCCAGTGAAGGGTTAGTACAAATGTTCTTAGTCTTCCAACTACATTCGTTCTTTTTGTATGCTCGTTACGGTGTTTATAAAAAAGTTAAATGGAAAACTTAAACAAATAAATGAAAAAAATAAGATTATTAAATTTGTGAAATGAATATAATAAGTCATAGGAAATGAAAAAAAAAACAAAATAACTCGTCAACATTGAATAAGTGATGATGATAAACAGAAAAATATTAAATTAATTAAGGGAATGCAATAAATGAATCAAATGAACTTAAGTGTGGTTTATGAATATTCACGTCAATTTAATTTGGAAACCAAAGAAGTGCTCCGAGCGAAAACATATATTGTGTTTCGGCCATTCGGGTCTATTTCAGTGTCCGGTTCGGCTGCCAAATGGCACGATGAAAACGATAGCCGGTGCTTAAACGGTTCCCGACGGTTTTCTTAAGGAATTGTATTTTAGGCCAACGTCGCTCATCCACTTGAACAGTCCTAGGTTTACTCTAATTGGTCTCAATACCTTCCCTTGCAGTTGCCTTTCGTAAGTTCCACTACGATGGTTACTATTATCCTTCGGAACGATAGTTTTCCCCTTATTAAAACGTTAGAGGGCACTACATACCTACGTCGTAATTTTCGAACAGCGTTGGATTTATATTGTCAGCTTCCTTTTGTCACATATCATTCTTCATGTCATTTTTAAATCTCGATGAATCGTTACTTTTCCCATTGAAAGAGGAGCGCTCTCCAAAAAAAAAAAATGTTGTCAAAACATTCGTGAACCGAATACTAGATGCGCAGTAAAAAATAAGCAGTGCGTCTAGATTTAAAGTGAATCGAGCTTTAGATTGCTAAAATGTTATTCTTCACTGAGAATTTGAGCAATTTTGAGTTTGTAAAACACAAACTTCGTTTGCTCAGGCGTATTGTAATTTACCGTAGGTGCTTTGTACAGTTTCATATAACTCCTTGGTTGAATACTGAATTCTTAGTTATTCCATTAAAATTCCATTAAAATTTGAAATACTGTTACAAGCAATAAAATTCTGGGAAATAATACGAGCATGGTTTGATTAAGTCGATAGGTTCCAGCAAATAAAACAAATCATAATAAAGGTAGTTGGAATTAAATGGAAGATACTAATTCTTCTTCTAATTTCTAGTTACAGGTATTCCACTAAACAGCTCAAACCCTCTAGGATTAAATCATAATAACAAAGAAGAGATTACAAGAAACTTGAATATTTGCACATAACAGCGTTGCTTACCTATTTCTCCAGCATACCTTCATAGAACCCACCCCAAAACTGCAAAAATTCCCACATCTCCTGCCAACCAAGCCCGGAAAGTTCCACTGATTACTTGCACGACTGGCCTGTTCGAACGAGACCACATCGACAACGCAACTTCGAGATCTCAGGATTCCACGGTGCAAAGATCATCGAATCAGATACCAACCAACCAACCAACTCGAGTCGAGAACCTACGAGAGGGTCCCGCGCAGCCCCACCAGATCATAACTTCACAACCAGCCTGCCGATGTCCCCCCGCATTCAGCAATAGTTCTGCTATCTCGGCACGCATATTTTTAGTGCTTTATTTTTCCACCTCAATTATCAGCTTTTCAAACCGAGCCGAGTGTATGAACTCTCGTGATCTCCTCTACTAGCTCGTAAGCCTACTGAGTGTGCGATGCAGGCAACTCCGGTCGCGCAAGTAAATCGTGAAAGGAAAAAAGGAACACTGGCTGCTGCAGTTGCTTTGCTGGGCTGCGACTTGGGGCTCCTCGCGCACACACAAAACCAGCGCATTTTTTTTTGCGCTTTATTTATTTTTTGAAAAGTAGTGTTGTGTACCTTGACATCGATTACGTACGCGCGCACGGCGAGCTCACACACTCGAGAGCCGAGTTTTGTGCGTTCCTCAGCGAGCCCAAGTTGATCGGGCTGCTGTTTTTGGAAGTTGTGGATCGACTGTGTGGTGTTCCTTCCCACCTCCCATCCGCCATGCAGTGCAGTCCAGTGCAGTCAGTGCGTAATTGATGCCATTTTGCTTGATTTCGGTCCCCCCTGCATGCGTGCAGAGCAATCAGGATTCGATTTTCGCGTTATTTGTGTTGATAATCGGTTCGGAACAGGTTCTCATTGAAAATGAACATGTCCGCAACGGTCTGGTCTGGTTTTGGACGGGCGATTATTGATTTCCGTTATATTTTACGAGGTTACGCGAGGTTCTCGGGGGGAGGGGCTCAGCACGCACGCACGCACGCACGCACGACAACTTGCTTTATTTATTGTTTGTTCGATTTCGGTACCGTTTCTCCGCTCGAGTGCGACAACTGACAAACGCCGAACCGTCAAACGAGGTCCCTGCGAATGTGTAATTTGCGGGTCATAATTCCACGTTACAATGCCCCGAGGGTGGGCTTAGTGGCTCGCTAAATACCCTCGGTGTAAAATTTCATTCGAAGCGGATTATCGCACTTTGCGCAACGAGACTTGGCAATTCGCGAAACGGCCGCGAGTGGCATGCATGGCGCGCGTTCGGAAAGCTGGAGGGTGTTAATTATATAATTCAATCGAATCGGGGCGAAGGTTTGGACGCATTCTGTCAGGTGGTTATTTACGGTTATCTATTTCGATCGGGGGGTGGTTTAAAAGGGATTTGCATGGATAGGGGGGAGGGGCAGGTGTTTGCCAGATTCACATAAATTACATATCGTTGACATTTTCCTGCTGCTCGCAGAGCGTTCTGGCCAAAAGCGCTCGGATGAATCCGGAGAAGACGTCGAGCAATGGCGGAGATCGGCAGTTCAGGATCTGCTGAGCTGTGCAGTCTTTCGTGGAGTAGATGGTGCTGGAAGTTTCGCCAGAAGAGGTCGATTGAAGGGGTTTTTTTAATTTATAGTGCTTGTACTTACTGGCATTCGGCGAAGCTAAACTTCTCTAGCGGGACTTTTAACCGGACCGAAAAAGGCATCAAGCATTGCTCGAAGATGGTTGTGAGTTCGGCAGTACATTGCCACGGGCGGGATGTGAAGGATGCTGCAATTAAATGATGTCAGTTATTGTTGGGTTAATTTTTCGTAACAAGTGAATTCTGTTTGCTATTCCAACTCCAATGAAATTGAGCAAATATTGCGTCGTATAGTTGCTCAAAGTTGATTGAAATAATTTAATACAAATATGTTGGTAAAACCTGATATCTCTTAATTATATCACATTCGTTTTGTGGTATTTGTTCTCTTAAATGGCAGATTATTAGTAACATTGTCAGATTGTTGGAATAAATTTCTCCGGAAACAAAATGTGTTTGTTATTAAACGAACTCGTTCGTTTGCACCGCGCATCTATTCTTTTGTGTTTGCAACGAAATAAATTCGTACTCTTAAAAAAAAAATTCGTTAAAAACACCTTGCCTTCTTTTGATATGATGAACCAGAAGATGAATTTGTCATTCGTATGCGTAATACATTTAGTACCGAAAAAATAAGGTTGTGTTTTCGTGCGAAAAAAAAACGTTTTGCAAACCGTTAGGTGAATTTCCTCTGAAGTAAATTCTGTTTGCTATTCCTACTCCGAAGAAATTGTTCAAATATTGCGTCGTATAGTTGCTCAAAGTTGAGTGGAAAGAACCTATCCAAATATTTTGGTAAAACCGGATATCTCTCTTAATAACATTATATTAGTTTTGTGGAATTAGTTCTATTAAGTGACAGATTATAAGTTAGATTGTTGTAGCAAACTTCTCTGGAAATAAAATTTGGTTTCTTTTAAACGAACTTGTTCGTTTGCACCGCACATTTATTCTTTCATATTAGCAACGAAATAGGTTCGTACTTTTAATAAATTTCGTTTCTTTGAAAACATCTCGCCTTCTTATGATGTGATGAATTAGTGGATGAATTTGTCATGTGCCGAAAAAATAAAGTTGTATTTTCGTGCGGAAATATATTTTTCCCAAACCCAAACCCACATTTTTGGAAAACTTAAAATTTACTTGTTTTCGATAGAAGTTAATATACACAAGAATTAATATTTAGTTCTTCCGAACTTGTTCTGGGAAGATTGAGCATTAATTGAAAATATGCTATACAAAACACATTTTTTGACGTAAAACTACGTCTTTATTTTCTATCCTGGGGTACAACTTTTAAAAAAGATCGCATGACAACCGTCACGAAAAGTGGTCAGATTTTGAGCGTTAATATCTCAGTCATTTCTTAAAAGATTTTAAAAAAATTTTCACCAATCGATTGGAAATATTTCTACGCGTCAATTTAAATAGAGAACAATGTTGATTTTGGACCACATACGATTGAAAAAATCATAAATGTTAAACCGTGTCTGAAACAGTATATTGCCCTCTTCAGACCTAAGGGATCATATATGACCCCAAAAAGAAAATGGCTAAATAAAATCACAGACTGAATAAAAGTGTACACTGCAAATTTGTTCTACATAAATTTTTCTATCTGTAAAATAAAACAAACAGATGAGTATAATGCCTCATTCACGACCCAGATCATCCTGAATATGAAGAAGTTCAGAAAGAGAAAATAAACGCCTTATTCATAGTATAAAGCGATGTTTTAGAATATGGAACATGTGCATACGAATTATTAAATTTTTGGTAATAATCGTTGAATGTGTTTGGATCTTTCTAGGATGTGTTAAGTTATTCAAAATGCACTTGAGTTAAGAACTTCAGATCTACAGGGTGCGGCAGAAAATAATGCGAACATTCGTTCTATATCTCTCAAATCCCATTTTCAACTTATTCAAGCAATAATATCAACATTTGCGAGTGCAGTTATCTTTACAAAGTCCTTTTAAACAAATTTATTCAATTTGTCCTCCATTTTTATTAATAACATCCTAGAGCCGACGCCGGAAGCCAGAGCATGCCTTTCGGATCTAGTCCTTCGACATTGACTGCCATGTGCGTGTTATGGTTGACTTCAGGGTTTTCAAACTAGGGTGTGATGTTTTGCAGGCTCGTGCTTCAACATATGCCCAAATCGAATAATCCAACGGATAAAGATCTGGACTGCTAGGGAGCCACAAATGCTTCGGCCAAAACTTCATGTTATCGTTCAACCATTGTTGGGTACGGTTGAACGTGTGACACGGCGCTCCATCCTGCTGCACGACAACGTTTTGGTCCTCGGAGAAGTTGGCTTTCACCCAGGGAATCACTTGGTCCTTTAAAATACCGATATACTCATCGGTATTGATTTTAACTCCAGCATCAATGAAAACAGGCGGCATTTTCAAACCGCTAGGCACCACCAAGCCAAACATCATGACACCAACTGGATGTTTGGTTTGAAATTTGAACACTTTTTCCGGAATCGATGCTGAAAAGCTTTTCGTCGGAGAACAAAATTATCATTTTTTTCCTTCTTCAACAAAGAAGGCAATCTCTTGGAACGAGTCACTCGTAGTCCCTTGACCCGGTGCGTAATCAAGTGGCGTTTCACTCTGGCTTCTTTGATGATTCTCCGCATGGAATTCTCCAAAATATTGGCTTCCTTTGCAAGTTTTCTTATGGAACGCACCGGGTTGCGAGCAATTTTTGCACGGACCGATTTGATCACGTTCGGCGTGCGTGCAAAGCGCGGACGTCCGATTGCTTCCGCTGCTTAGGACCATCCTGCAGGGACTTTTTTATGCGGTAAACTGTTCCCAAATGGCACCCTACCACCTTGGCAATCTATTTTGGCTTCTTCTGGACGAGCAAGAAACTGGTGATCACTTCTTTCGCGAACATTTTGACGAATTTGCAATAAAACAAATAGAAAGTTTGGATGCAGCACTTGAAAGTAAACATATACAAATACACTTTCTACAGAAATTAGTCACTAGCTACACGAATTAATCCAATACTCAAGTTTGAACATTTTCGCATTATTTTCTGCCGCACCCTGTACAGTAGTAACAGAAGCTTTTTGGACTATATAAGATTATTATATGTATTCAAACATATTGCATGAACCCTTTGGAAGGTTAATAGACATTATTTGACAATTTTGAGATATTCTAGGTCATCCAAACTGTCATTGAGTACAGAACATAAGATCTACAGTTGTAACCGTAGGTTTTGGGAGTATGCAAAGGAACCATATGTATAAAACAATATTCATTGAATAGTGTAAAAAGTCAACAGACATAATGCGACAATTTTGGATATTCTATGTCATCCAAACTGTCCTTAAGCTCAAAGTATTAGATTTACAGCTGCAACAGTAGTTTTTTCGGCTATATGAGGTGACTATATGTATTCATACATATTCAAGGAAACTTTTGGAAGGCTAACCGTCAATATTTTATAACCTTCTGATCCAAACTGTCATTACAGTAATGTTTAGGCAATACAATAAATATTCAAACGTATTCAATAAATATTCTTAAAGGTCAACAAACATTATAAAGCAATGTGACATGTTTTGGGTAATCCAAACTATCTTTGAGATTAGAACATTGGACCTACATTTGTTACAAATGCTTTCTGGGCTTCGCTGTGCATTGAAACATATTAATTGAATATATTGGGAAAACAACAGACATTATGAGATAATCTTCGGATTTTCAAGGTTATCCAAACTATCCTGGAGTTCAAAAATGAAAATCTACAGCTGTAACTGTAGCTTTCTGAACCAAGCAAATTAACATTACGTATTTGACCAATATGAGTGAGTCTTCTGGAAGGTAAACAGATACAATGAGATATCTTGGGATGTTCTAGGTCATCAAAACTGCCCTTGACTTCAGAAGTTAGGATCTACAGCCGTAACATTAGCGTTATAACCTATGAAAGGTGACGATATGCATTCAACACACATTCTGTGAATCTTCTGTAAGGTCACCAGTCATTATCAGATTATTTTGGGATGCTCAAGTTCATAAAAACGGACTTGAGTTCAGAACTTAAGATGTACAGAAGTAATCGTAGCCTCTTGGGCTATGCAAAACTACGATAACTATTCAAAAATATTCAATAAATATTCTGACACCTGTGGAGGTTTACAATTCTAACAATAATGTATGTTGGTCTTTCAGGGCATTCATTTAATTTGTTTGAATATATATCATTACATTGTAAAAGTCACAAAGCTACTGTATTAATTTTAGATCTTAAGTTCTGAACTCTACGACAGTTTAGTCGACCTTGCACATCTAAAAAAAACATATCCTACTTTTTTCAATCATTTCTATGTTATTGGTATTGATGGTATCAAATTTATCAAATTTCTATGGTATTCAAATTTAATCAGAACACACCAAATTGCTTGTATAATAACGTTTAGAAGATTTAGGGCCTGAGAGGGTTTATTCAAATAATATTGCATTGTACAACCTAAATGGCTAGCATTTAGTTGTGGAGTCCTATGTCATCATTCCGAACAACCCAATGAGTCTGTACCTTGTAGTATTAGTTCAAATTGTCTACTTCTAGCTGAATTTTGTTTTATTTTAACGTTTTCAAAGAAGAAATTGAAAAACACAAACACTGAAATCAAGAAAACTAATACTAAACACACAGATTAAACAAACTACAATCGAAGTCAAAAGTGAATAAATGAGTTTCATAAACACCAGATCACGTAGAGCTAGATATCTCGAACCGGTACACTGGGTTGTCTAACTCGAGCCCGAAGCTCAGATCTGACTTCGTAACGCTCAGCACAAGAGCAAATAACTTGATCTGAGTCCTGATTCGCTTATCTTCGCTCCATTTTCTTCTGCTGTAATTTTTTCCTAAACCAAAATCATGGTCTGTAGCGTCCATCACCTCTGTGGAGAGGAACGAGGGGGAATATCGGCAATCATTTTGAAGGCATGAGGTTATGTTGTCATTAGAACTTTCAATCTTCGAAAATTGACGATATTGCCATGGAGGAGCGTATCGAAAAGTATTTATAAATATTCAAACAGTGGAATTACACTATAGATAATTCACAAATTTTCAAAAAAAATGTATAAAATTACAGATTAACATGTAAAAACATCAACTAAACAAAAAAATAAATCATATTGCTGATTTCGGTAATATGATCGTACTTTAGCTTTTAGCTTTTACGCCGCCCACCAAGTTCTGGACGCTGCTTACCAGTTCATCTTGAATTTTTATTTTTTGAGGTTCCGCTTGACGATTGCCCAGTAGTTGATATCTTTTTCAACGCAATCTATGCTGTTATCAAAAAACCTTTTTAAATTTTTCTATGTTCTGGTCCTTAAGTTTCGTCTTTCTTCGCAGTATAGAATTTATTACACTGTGAAATAGATTTGTAAAAAGTCAGCCTTCACGTATGTTTAATCGTCTTGTACGATGCAACCTAAATGTTTGATTAACAACGAATGATATAGCTTTTGGGCCCGCCTTTTAATTCTTCAAGCCCATCATCATCTCGGCAAGGTTTCTTCTGGGCCTTGAATGAACTCTGTGCATATCTGACTTCAATATCCAGCCAGTTCACTTAGCTACATCCAATTTTTTGACAACATCTCTGACCTAAATGTTGGGCTTCCTCTTGAATACTTCCACCGCTTGTTTCTCATCTTCGTTAGTTTTCTCTGAATCATTTTGATTTGTAGGAATTTGATGATGAACTTCTCTATAGTTAGACAAAAAATCAACAAATAAATCTTGGCACACATATTGATTGATAGTCAAACCAGAGGGCATGAATCAGGACTTTGAAGTTACCGTTGCATCTTCGGTCCTTATGTTCTCTTTCTTTCGAATGGATTTCGTCCTGTAAGACTTTATGTCTTAAAACTTCTGTATTTAAGTCGTTCGTTTTTTAACCTGCTCTCTGTCAAACATCCGTCTTCTTACTTTTTATCGGTCGAAATTCTTTATTCCGAACTTGAACTTCAATCTTTTGACCTTCTGTCCATCTTCTATTCATCATTTTTTTTTTCTTTTGACCATTTATATTTCGTGGTTTTTTTCTTTCTTAACCTTCTGTTTGTCCAATTTCGTCGATTTTCTGCAATTTTAAGGTTTTGGCATTCCGTCTTTTTCACTCCTGTCTTCTAACACTATCACAATCGACCTTTTCTCTTTTGGGTCTTTGTCTTTCTACGTTCTGTCACCCAATGTTCTATCTTTAGGCCTTCTGGCGTTTTAATGTCTGTTTTCGATCTACACGATGTCCTGTCTTGTCCTTGTCTCTCTCGACCTTAAGCTTTCCAGCCTCCTATCTCTCAACCTTTTCTCTCCTTCAAGCTTTTCTCTTACGACCCTTTCTCTTCTTTTTTTCTACCTTCAGTCTTTCAATCTTCCCCTTTTCGAGCTACTCTTTCTCAACCTTCTGTCTTTTGACCATTTGATAGTCCACTTTCTATCTTTCGACAATCAGTTTTTCGATCTTCTCTCTATCGACGTTTTGCTTTTTGAATTTCTGTATTGTGATCCTTCAATCCTTGTGAATTCCCAAGTAACATAAAACCGTCATAATTAGTTGCAGCAACTTGATTTTCACCTAATTTAGTCACACTGAAGTAACGTTTACTGGTTTGCTACAAATGTGCTGCTAGGGTTGCTGCCATCGCTGAAAACGAACGAAAACGTACTTAAGCGTGGAACCACAGATCTTTACACTTCCACACCTTACCACATTTCTTGCATCAATCGAATGAATATATAATATATACGAATGCTTGTAGTATTTTTCATTTACATAAATATATACACTATCTTATAAATATTTCATGGGAATAAGAGGGACCATCAGGGCACCCGATTGAAGCAATCTGGATGGGAGAGCTGGATGGGGAGAGTGGGAATGCCAACTCCCCCTTGCTAACAGTTTGTGAATAGAGGGCGGGCTCTTCTCCCCGCCCATTGGGACATCCTCAGGTTAGATAGCTTGCTCTTTTGACCAATTGTTCAATCTTGTTGTTGGAAGGAGATTCTTCATATCCCTGTGGATACGTTTAAGTCATGTTGCCTATCGATCCATCTAATTCTTTTTGGCCCTTCATACAATGGCATGATTAGGATAATCAGTGATTATTAGAGCTTGATCAAGTCTCAAGTGATCAAGCTTGATCAGAGAGGAGAGCCCATTGCTGTCTGACATAGTGTCCGTGCTACAATAGGTGGTAGAACATATCATACATCATACATCATACTTCAGTCTTCCAATCTTCCCTTTTTCGAGCTACTCTTTCTCAACCTTTTGTCCATCATTTTGACCATTTGATAGTCCGCTTTCTATCTTTCGACAATCAGTCATTTGACCTTCTCTCTATCGACATTTTGCTTTTCGAATTATTATTCGAAAATACGATCCTTCTATTCTTGTAGCCGCCAATATCTAACCTCAAACCTTGAAAATCCAACTGTTAAGTTTTCCTTTTTGTACTATTTACTGATGTCATAAGGAGTGTATCGAAAAGTAGTTATAAACATTCGATGCGTTATTACGCATAAACTACTGTATATATTTTTAGCGTGTAAGCGCCATTTGCTTTGTTTACATGTCAAAAATGATTATTCGGTTCATTCATTTCCGTTGATAAAGTTGTATTCAAAATGTCGCGAATTGAATTTGAGACTAAAAAGAAAATTCTGCACACTTGGTGCACCGAAAAGGGTGTTACTTACAACCAGATTGCGAAAAGAGTAAATGTTCACCCGGCAAGTGTAAAACGCATTATCGAAAAGTTTGGTAAGGAGTGCTCCCTCAAGGATTTACCAAGAAGTGGCCGGAAACCCGGCTCCAGCAACCCCGATTTGGACCAAAAAGTTGTGGATTATATTCAACGGAACAAATCTGCCTCTACTCGCGATCTAGCCAAGAAGTTCAGGACCAGCATCGGAATGATTCAACGAATCAAGCGCAGGAATGACTTGAAGACGTACAAAAAGCAGAAAGTGCCCAAACAAACTCCGGAACAAAAGTCTCGTGCCAAAACCAGGGCTCGAAAGCTGTACAGCTGCATTTTGGACAATGTCGACCAGTGCATTTTGATGGATGACGAAACATACGTTAAAGAAGATTCAAGAACGCTACCGGGGCCGCAGTTTTATACTAAATCTGTTGGGGAACGTGTGCCAACCGCAGATACGACTGTTGCGATGGAGAAATTCGGTCAGAAGGTGCTCATTTGGCAAGCTATTTGCACATGTGGCTTGCGTTCTTCAATTTTCTATACAAAAGGAACTATAAATGCTGAGATTTATCAAAAGGAATATTTGAAGAACAGGTTGCTACCATTGTATAGAAAGCACCAGTCCCCTCCTCTCTTCTGGCCAGATTTGGCATCGGCACATTACGCCAAATCCACTCTACAGTGGCTGACGGAGAATAACATCAAGTTCGTAGAAAAAGACATCAACCCACCAAACTGTCCCCAGTTGCGACCGATCGAACGCTATTGGGCAATAGTCAAGCGTATATTTAAGAAGGATGGTACAGTGTCCCAAAACATGACCGATTTTAAGAAAAATTGGGCAGCGGCATCCAGGAAGTGCACAAAGGTCACTGTGCAGAATTTGATGGCAGGTGTCAAATCAAAGGTACGGGCATTCTACAGAAATGAACATGATGACTAGTTTTTCCGTTTGGATCTTTTGTAAACATGTTAAGCTATAATAAACTGAAATAGTATGTTTATTTTAACCATGTTTTCATGCCTATTTTATTATTTGGAAGTTTATAACTACTTTTCGATACACTCCTTACTTTTGCAGCATGAGTGAACATTGTATATTAATATATGTTTCAGAAAACAGGTACCAGATGGCATTAATATGTAGATATTAATATTAGTATATAGAGAGGCTTCTACACTGAAATAATAAAGTGCCTCAATTATTTAGTTCATCTAATTGCATTTCATATGAGTATTTAAGCTGAAAATGCAGACTCAGAGGACTCAAATTGAATGAACCAAATCAATTGTAAAGGCTGTTCGGAAACACTTAAAAAAAATATGATTTTGGACTTGAATTGACTCGACGCTTTGGATACTTGAAAACAATAGGAAATTTGGTGAGCTAGTTTTTGTGCTTGTCACAGAAGAGACAAAGACAAATGCATTTTTCCATAAAAGCTTCCACGGACCGTGCAAAGGGGCCATTCATGAACCACGTTGCCCAAAGTCTACGCTCCATACAAAATTTCAAAAAATTGTATGGAGAAAAGTCTACGAGGGGGGAAGGAGATTTTCAAAAATGAGTCTACGTGGTTTATGAACAGGTCCAAACTTTAACCATGACCACGATACTTACATTGTAACTGTCGTTGTTTACAATCAAAACGTGAGTCTCACTATCGAGAATCAAAAACAACAACCAAAACGCAGCATCATTTCTCAACCCAAGGAACATTGCTGGTTTTATCATGGTTTTATAGCATTCTTGAAGTCTAATTCATGCTCTTCAGAACCCTTATAAAACCAATATTGTTACTTGGGAAGCGAGGTTATGTTGCTGTGGAACAACAGACCACATAACAACCAAAACTTTGCATTCCAAATCTAACTCAGTAGGCGCGGCTGTGTGTGTGTGAAAATGAAAACAAGTAACATCGGAAACCTACATTGAGGTCAAGCACTAACACAAACAATATAGGCAAACAAAGAAGCAACTGTCACCAATTTTACTCAGTTTTGAGTCGCTTTTGACGCATTTTCAGCCTAAAGATTTTGTTACCGGCCGTAACCTTTTGTCTTTTGTTTCAGTTGCCTATTGTTCGTTGCGCGAGTGATCGAGTGAGCAAGATGAGTCGCTGGTGATTACATAATTAATTGTGATCGAAATTATTCGTTCGCCATGCTCGTCGGACCACCCTATCTTGGAACAAATAAACCACTGTTCCATTTTTTAAGTGACTCCAGCGGCATCCGTACTGTTGGTTTAAATCGGTCCGAAACGGCTTCTCAGCATTGTTAAAAAAATTCTAGTTTCCCAATGAAAACCACCATCATGCTTTGTGAGTGGTCCCAACGGCATCCCTACTGTTGGTTTAAATCAGTTCAAATCGGATACCGGTACTAATTTTCAAATATTTCACTTGACAGCTTATCGTTAACCAGAACGAACCCTGCTGCTATCCAATCCTGTTATCCAAATTTCAAGTGATTTCCAATAAAGCGAGTATCACGTCAACATATTCCTATCTTTTCCTTACTTGACCTGCATTCGGGCGAGGCCGGCGTCGGTATTGGCTTAGTTTGAGATCACCAGTTTTTACACATTGAAGATGTATGTTAGTCCCAAGCATCATCTGTTCAGCCTATAGTGGAGTCACTCATATATGAGTAAAATACAACTGGGATTGATAAGACATCCGCTTAATCCGTTTTGGATATGTCGACTTGTAAATCCCAGTTACATTTACTCATATATAAGTGCCTCCAATTTTGAGGAAAGTGAGTCAAAAACGACTTAAAATTGAATTTAAATTGGTGGCCGTGTAACCATCATCAGTTACTTTTTACGACTCCCGAATTCAGTTATGATGGTGGATTTAGAATCGTGAAGCAAACTGACAGAATAAATTTAGACGTTTTTACCATCAGCGATTTAACGACACTTCACTATGGTCCAGATTACGAATTTACGAGGAAACATGCTCCCAGCGCCAAAACTTGAAACTTTACAGCAAAGTGATGTTCTACAATTAAAATTAGGGTGGTCCCCATTTTCACGGAATTACAAAAACTAACTTTTTTATTTACAGAAATAGACGTTTACACTTTTGCGCAAAGTTGTAGCGCAAAAAATTCATGGAATTTTCATATATAATTTTGTTTGTAGCTTGAAAATTGACCGATTTAGAGCAATTTTCCCTCATCAACTTAGGGTGGACCAGAAAAAAATGTTTTTTTTGCCCTAACTTTTTTATTTCAATTCCCGCCGTAAAGTTGTGTTGATACGAGTTTTATAATTTTTAAAGACGCGTACTTTGGGATACAAATTTTGCCGCTAGTTTTAACCAATCAATAGTTATTGAAGTTTTTCTACAAAAAATACGCGCTTTTCAAATGTTGATTTCTATGATTGGGGCAAACACAAAAAAATAAATAAAGACGTCATTTTAAAGGAAAATTTATGTTGTTTAACATATGTGAAAACTAGAGATATGTTATTTCTGTATCTTGAGAAAATTACATTTGAAACTGCAATGGTTTAAGAAGAAAAACTTCAATAACTATTGATTGGTTAGAGCTAGCGGCAAAATTAATAAATCAAAATACGCGCCTTTAATAGCTCTACAATTCGTTGCAACAAAATTTTATGATGGAAATTGAAATAAAAAAGCTAGGGCAAAAAAAAACTTTTTTTATGGTACACCCTAAGTTGACGAGGGAAAAGTTGCTCTAAATCGGTCAATTTTTAACTTTAAAAAAAAATATGGCGGTGAAACTTGAAATAAAAACGAAGGCTTATTTATTGATGTTGATTAAAATTAGGGTGGTTCCCATTTTCAGGGAAATACTTAAACTTACTTTTTTATTTGCAGAAATAGACGTTTACATTCTCGAACAAAGTTGTAACGCAGAAAATTTCATGGAATTTTTATCTTCAAATTTTTTTTGTAGCTTAAAAATTGACCGATTTAGAGCAACTTTTCCCTCGTCAACTTAGGGTGTACCATAAAAAATGTTTTTTTTTGCCCTAGCTCTTTTATTTCAATTTTCATTGTAAAATTTTGTTCCGACGGGTTGTAGAACTATTAAAGGCGCGTATTTTGATTTATTAATTTTGCCGCTAGCTTCAACCAATCAATAGTAATTGAAGTTTTTCTTATAAAACCATCCCAGATTCAAATGTAATTTTTACAAGATATAGAGATAACATATCTCCAGTTTTCACATATGTTTAACAAAATAAATTTTCCTTTCAAACAAACGTCTTTATTTATTTTTTGTGTTTGCCCCAATCATAGAAATCAACATTTGAAAAGAGCGTATTTTTTGCAGAAAAACTTCAATAACTATTGATTGGTTGAAATTAGCGGCAAAATTTGTATACCAAAGTACGCGTCTTTAAAAGTTATAAAACTCGTATCAACACAACTTTACGGCGGGAATTGAAATAAAAAAGTTAGGGCAAAAAAAACATTTTTTTCTGGTCCACCCTAAGTTGATGAGGGAAAATTGCTCTAAATCGGTCAATTTTCAAGCTACAAAAAAATTATATATGAAAATTCCATGAATTTTTTGCGCTACAACTTTGTGCAAAAGTGTAAACGTCTATTTCTGCAAATAAAAAAGTTAGTTTTTGTAATTCCGTGAAAATGGGGACCACCCTAATTTTAATCAGCATCACAAAATGGGCCTTAGTAATACAAACCATGTTGTAGAACATCACTTTGCTGTAAATTTTCAAGTTTACGCGCTGGGACCATGTTTCCTCGTAAATTCGTGATCTGGCCCATAGTGCACTGATTTGCACATATTGCAACTCGATGTTCCTATTAAGTGATCACGAAACTCTTATTCAGCTTGATTGCTGCTTACGAAGTTCTAGGAAACGAATGTTGAGTAATAAATTTTTATCTTTTGGAAGCATGAAGCTGCGCTTCTTATTCGTTCTGGTTATTTTTTAGCAGTTCTAAAGTTCAGCGAGAACACAGATAAAAAGAAACATTGAATTTTCAGCGTTATCTTATTCACATAAAGGGAATTCTAGATTTGCCAGAAAATTATGGATTATTTCATGTAAATTTAAGCCAGATAACGCCTGAATCTAGACTGTTGTATGAAAGATTGCAGACATTGTTGTATGGCGCATGGAAGATTGAGATCAATTTCGTTTTTTCCGCCTCCTTTGGCTTGGAGTTAATGTTCATATTTATCCACTTACCTATCGAAAAAACCATCTTGTCACTTTTGCAAAACTTTTCCCGAGACATTGAAATGGCATCCACCAAAATTTTCCTCACTTCCACTGGATCACTCGCTTCCAAGTCATTCCTTCGGCAGCAACTATCCACCTCTTGCAACTGTTGACAGGCGTTGCCTTTGGGACCTGTTCCACTGGATAAAACCAATCAATCAGTCAAATTGCTTCCTTATGAATCATCTACTCACCTTTCGTAAGGCTTGATTGATGACCCACTTATGAAACAATGCATCATTTCGGACGTCCAATTGGTTGGATTATCGGAATTCGTCCCCGCATCTGGTAATACCGCTTGAGTAACTGGAAGAAAAAAACAACAACATATAATCGCTCCCCATCAGAGAAGTGGCAAAAATACATTTACCGGAAACGACAAAACAGAAGATCAAAACAAATTCACCGCCATATTTCACAGCCATCTTCGTCAGTGTCAAGGCCAATTCACCACTCTCACCCAATTCCCCCACCAATTACAACAGAACAATCGAACTATTAAAACAAACAACCATTAGTCAAAACATTCCAAATCAAAGCACACATCGCCGGTCCCCGGAACACTCCAACCCAGTAGTACTGACCAACGTTGCCACATACACTCCAACCGACGTCAATGGCCGCATGCATCGTCCAATTGGCGCGCCATTATTGTCCGGGCGCGAAAAAAGAGGCCTGCTCGCAATTTGTCAATTTAGCCGCGGTCATTGTTCGTCATGTCTCCGGATCTAGATCATCGCCGGCGCACAAAAGGCCCGCTACGCATTCTCACTTTTTTACGTCCGCCCTGTCACAATGGCCATCGGTAATTTCCGAACAATATAAATCCAATTGGAGCGAATTCACAAGTCGAGACTGGAACTTGGTGCGCGATCAGTTCAGATCGAGTGCTGCGAAGGATGGCATCGGTTCAGTTGCTGGCGCTTGGCGTGTTCGGGTTGCTCCTGGTGGCAGGTATTGTGTTCTATTATGAAGATCAGGGGGTCACCAAAACGAAGTCTTCCCACAGGCAAAGGACGGGCGGACCCGGACGCGGAACCGTCGCCCAATACACTGGAAACGGCTGAATTTATGAAGGATATTAAGGACGAATGCCGGAACACCACCGGAAACGACAAAGCCTTCACGGATCTGGTCCGGTTCATGCAGAACGATACACCCCGGTGTTTCATGCAGCACGTAAACATGAGCTACCTGCAGACCCCGGTGGATGGGTTGAGTAAGGCCGAACAGTCCAAACTTCTGGGAGAGTGAGTGCAAGCCCGATTTGATTCGAACTTTCTAACCTCAAAATACGAACCTTTTGTCCCTCACGTCAGCCTTTGCGGTCAACTGAAGCGGTCGTTGGTTTGCATGGATCCGGTTGTGGACAGAATCAAACCGTGCATAGACGACGAGGACGACATGCGAATCCTGAAGAAGATCGTAGATACCGTTCCGGAGGCGCTCCGGATGGTCTGCAACAATAGCGGGGCGATGTTGTTGGGTTGGTTTTGTTTCGGACTTTTACGCTGCCGGAGATTGAATGATGATTTGTGTTTGTTTTCAAGAACTGCGTGAACCTCTGTCCCGGTCGTGCGCCATCGAGCTGGCACCGGCCATCGACGATTGCATGGATGTCATCAGCAACGGGACGATGTTGATGGATCTGAAGGATTACACCGTGGCGGAGTGCAAGTAAGGGATGGGGGTTGAGTCGATGGGTTGAGGATTTTGGGTGTTCTGATTGGTTCGATTTTGGTTTTCAGTGAAATTTATAAACTGAGGAACTGTTTCGACCGGAAGATTCGCGAGTGTGGAGCGCTGACTTACCTGGAACTGTTCAGCCTATTCTACAGGAATTTAATGTCACTCACGCCGTGCAAGTGAGGGTGGGCGGTCGGTGGGGGATGACAAATTTAACCTTGAAATAAAATTGTTACTTGTCTTTTACTTTTTTCTAGGGGAATTGTTACGCTGAGAAAAACCTAAAGATGGCGTTCGCATTCCTTTTCAAACAGGGTTCTCACTAGACAGTACTTTCTTCGGGACGTGCTTTTTTTCGCATTGTGATGAATGAACTCAATTTTTTTGTTCCTTGAGGTCTCAATTCTTGTTACCAACAGTTGGTTATTTGATTGGCAAAACTTCTTGTGATCTAAGCAATCTGTTTTCTAAAAAAATGCCGTTTGTCACTCGGTGAAGTGAGAAAAGTCACCTGCGGTGCCATGACTCTCCATTTGATTCACATTGAAGGGTCACGTCATTGCAAGTGACTTTTCTCTATTCACCAAGTGACAAACGACAATTCGATTCTCGGAATAATCCTCAATTTCTAAATTACTTACTTATACTTGGGCTAAGTCCTGGGGACCCTCCGTAAACAAGTCAACTCCAAATCATGCGATCGAAGGCTGCAGCTCGCCGGCTTTGCAGGCAGCGGAAGTTCCTCAGATCGTATTCCACTTGATGTTGCCCTCTACGAAACTCTTACGCTTCTTTTTCTTATTCTTTTTCACCATTATCTTATTATTATTATTGCTTTGAACATATTCGTATGTCAACGATGTTTCACGCTCTTTGCAGTCCAGTGATCTAATATTGCGGGAAGATTGTGATTCGACTATCAATAACGAACTGTGTTTTTCTCGGAAAATGCATTATCATTTAATATTTTTCTTTGACCTAATCAGGTATCCTTACTCTTCTTTAAGAAAGCAAAAAAAAAGCTTAGGGATTTGGTGACCAACAGTATCTGATTAACTGGTAAAATCTCCAGAAAGACGGTGTACAGTTAAGTAAACATAATTGTTTTATTAAGACTTCGTATGAAAAATCCAAGAATAGTTCACAAATCAATTGAGACTTCTAAAATCAGTTTGATTATGGCGCACATCAGCAAGCATCATTAGTTCAACACCCCTATAAAATATTAGAACTGACCTGGCCACAACTCAAAGGAGTTCAGGAAATTCTCGGTTCAAGACAACATTGATTTTTTTCGACTGGTAAAATTTGGTGAGTGCGTTCCAGTATTGAAAAATATCTTGAAGCTAATTTCAATCCACACGTTCTTCGTTGAAAATTTTAGGAAAATCTTGCAAGAATTTCAGCTGTTGTGGGCTTAATTTGCTTATTTTGGAAACAAATGAAAACACTAGAATGCATAGTCTGAATAATGGAAACAGTTTTCTTCTTGTTCATTGATTTCTCGAAGGGTGCGTTTCGAAATAACAAACCAATGTCCTTCTCCTTGTTTATTTATTCTATATATAGGCTTCAAAATATGAATACACGTCAAGGATAATAATTTAAAACCACTTAGAACACTTGGAATCCCTTACGTAAAATTGAGAACCCCTGATTTAGAGTAGATCCCATCTTAGTAACCTCCTTCCATTAGCTATCAGTGCACAGTGGTCCAGTAAGCTACTTTAGGCAGACATGAGCTTTTCAATGGAAATTTGTGGTATTTGAACTTTTATTACTTCTTAGAACTTGTTGCAAACTTATTGTACTACCATTTGTATGAAATTATTTTTTTCTTGCATTAAACGCAAGAGTGGCGTATACTCTAACTTTTTTATGAGCCAATATCGATGATATGTGAGATGATATGTTCAGCAAAGTTGTTGAAATTGTTATTATGAAAAATTTTGTAGAACATATTTTTTGTCTAGCTTCAAAGCTTACTGCGATAATTCCGAATTTTAGTAAATAATCGTTTATCGACTAAAAGGTATTCATTTTCAACTTTTACCAGCTTGCTTTGTTTTACAAAGTTGTTTGTTTAGACATTTGCTACAATTTTGCTGAATACACCATATTTGTATTTCTTCTTGTTTTCATTTTATAATAAATTTTCAGTTAAATTTACGCCATACTATAGGCCTTACAACATGAAATGAGGCACCTGAAAATAATATAGCATACCATGACTTGATTCAACACACCTTAGAGTACGTTTAAGGAGAATTTGGGAGAGGTGATATTTTTCTATCTTTTTTAAAGCTACTTTCTGTAACATACAGTTTTTCAATAAAAACATACATCAGGAGCTCAAATAGAATCAATCAATCTCACCACGAGTTGTACGTCTGTTGATAAGTGAAATAAGGGATCGAAGGTGAGAAGAAGCCACTTGAAAACGTCTACCGCCTAAAGTAGCTTACTGGACCACTGTGCAGTGGCTGTAAGAAATACTCATGACTTAAGTGGACACATTTGGACGTATTCCAAAGTACTTCAGTAGGTGTAACCAGTGTCGGACTGAAATCAAAACCTAGCATTCGACACCTTCAATGACTTGAGTATTTGAAAACAGGTACAATAGTGGTAATTTCAAGCGCCCATGACCGCACTATATTCATCCATTTTCATTTTCCGGATACCCGATGAACAGTGGCCTGTGTCGGCCTTGGATCAGAACCCAGCATGAAACTTCCCAACCACTTGAAAACTCGAGAATACTCTGGTGCGTGTATCAAGTTTCCACGACTTCATCGGACACGAGCGTGTTTCGCGTAACCCAGGGCAATTGTCGGACTTCGCATAGCATTTATAGTAACACAATATCGTAGTTGCCGAAGACTAAATCTACTGTTGAGAGAACTGTCACATCCGGATCCGTTGTCATTCGGTAAGAGTCCTGGAGGATTATTTCCAACCCAACCTAACATAGATTACGAGTCCTTCCTTAGCTCAGTCGGTAAAGGCGCGACTACAAAGCAACACAATACTTGAGGTGGCTGGAAACGGTTCCCGGGCTGGTCTAGGATTTTTTAGTTGGGGAAAATATCTCGACTCCCTGGGCATGTACGGTATGATTGTCCATCCAAAAGTGAAAAAGGTAGCAAAAAAATTCAGTTGCAGTTTTTGCAATCATATCTTGAGAAATCCGCATAAAGGCAATTTTGCCCATCATTATCCACAAAGTGTTTTATAGTATAAACGAAGCCATGCAAGTGTGTGCAAGCGGTGGGCAGCACACAGATTCCTCTAAACAAATTTATCGCTGTGTGCTTAGTGCCGCGACAATCGAAGCAACCGTTGGGTCTTTGTTGGGTCTTTGTTCAACACAACAACTTTTCATTATGGATGAGACTATACCACAGAATGCTGCAACGTTATTGGCCACTGTTAGAATTCCGCTGTCAAGTGTTCTATTTTTATTTTCACTCGTCTTCACACTCCGATCTCCCTCTCTTCAAGTTTGCTCATCTTTTTGAAATAAACGAAGCCATGCAAGTGTGTGTGAAAGACAATTGCTTCATTGTTGTATCGCCGAGTACATCGACAACCGAAGTAACTGTAGGGATTTTATTTCAATCTTTCCATCTTGTTAAACAGCTGAATAATTAGATTCTAGAGCTTATGACGCAGGCGGCCTTGGTTCGAATCTCGGTAGCGTGTCGTGAAACTTGTATTGTGCGTCATTGAACTTCCAGACTCGAATCTTATACTTAACACTAATACAAGGCATAACCTTACTCACATATTGTATTTTTCAGAGCAAATTGATGTGTTGGTTTTTTGTCCACGACCAATGTTGCATTTTTACTCCAAGTAACGATCCATTACGAGAAATGAAACAAAATCATGCGAAGTTGCATTACAATCTTGCTTTTTTATGGGTGTACTTGCTACAAAATCATACTAATGCATAAATAGTACCTGGTATTGAAAGCTCTCAATTAATTAATATCGAACTCATACAATGTTGTCAGTTTCTGTACGGATTTCGCTGCAAACATTTTCATGATCGGAAAGCAATCCGCATGCTTTTAATAAGTCCCTGCAGCTGGGAACTTTATTCCATCGCTTTTAAATTTTCTGAGTCTTATGCTCGTTTCTGAAGGTAAGTTCCGATAGATAAGAGGTAAGCAGAGGGATTAACGTCCGAATATAGGCACTTCTAACTATAGAGCACATACATTGTCATCAAATATCCGAGGTTATGCATGAACTGCTTAAAACCCGTCCCGTACCCTATCTAGCTACTTCACAGTCGCATTTTCGGATTCCGTTGAATTTCGTTATAATGTTGAAATACCGAGCAATTTTCAGTCTACATTTTAGAAAAAAGCTGACGTCATTTTGTACGAGCCTTACACCTATCAATTCATTTTTATGTGCGAGATCTCATAACCACAAAAAAAAAGAAAAACACGTCTAACCTTTCATAAGGGCTTAACTACACTTTCAAATTCTAACTTTTTCCAGGCACAAGATAACGGGTTATTGTCTGCGACAAAGTTGTAGAAAAAGTAATTTTAGGAAAAGTTGCAGAAGACACTAAGTTTCTAGAGCCTAAAAGAGATTATAATTGGTTTTATTTCAGTACTACCTTAGAAAAGGTTTTTTGAGATAATTAGTACTTTGTACAAATTTGACGGTTTCAATATGTTGTTAGAAATTGTAGGAATTATTAAAATACACATTTTTGCTGAGAACATCAATGCTCTCTGGTGAGCACATTTTGGTTTAAGGTGATAAAAGTGTCTCTGTAACGTCATAATCATCCGCCTCAAAGAGGGTTGGCGGTTCCTGGCGGGGTCTCAAACAGATTTAACTTGAAATATTATCTTATGCTTGTCTTAACAAGTGTTCCTGAAATTTTCAGCGTTAGGTACTGAAGGGTAGCTAGTAAAACCTCAGTTTTAAATAGCACAGGTTATAAGTCAATTTATATTTCGCATGTAACGCAATGTTCAACAAACTGAAAAAATAATTTACGGGTCCTGGTGGAGTCTCAAATTAGTTGTATTTGGAAGAGTATCTTATGAACTAGTAATCCTGAAATTTTCAGCGTTGGGTACTGAAGGGTACCTGGTTAATTCCCTATACAAAATAGTTTAGTAGAAGAAAAAGAAAAATGCTGAGAAGTGTAATATTACTATTTGACAAACGATTTAATCCAACAGTAAGGATGCTGTTGGGGCCACTCACAAGTATGGGTAGTTAATTTCAGGCGTTTCGGGCTGAAGCCGTTCAAAGTTAAAACAGTTTCAAATCGCAACTACATCCAAATAGCAAAATCACGATTGTTCTGCGAATATTTGACGAAGTTTTTTATGCGTTGTAATGGACGATGAAACTTTTGGTCCTGGAGGATTTCAAGCAGCTTCCAGCGCTGATTTTCTATTTTGCTGTGACCAAAAATGCTACAGCTGAGCATTGTAGGACGAAAAACGCATCAACATTTCCTAACAAAATACCTTGTTTTATAAACAATTAGCACGTGCAGCAGAAAAAGTTAAGCTTTCCTCACAGCAGATACAATCAACCAGGAGATCTACCAGAAAGAGTGCCGGCATAAGCAAACGCTACCTTTCATTAAAACTCACAAAGAAAAACCTTTGTATTGGCCCGATTTGGCATCGATTTTGCCATTGTGCTAAATCTGTGATGAATTGGTACGAAGCAGATAAAGTGAATATTGTTCAAAAAAATGCTCAGAGTTCCGTCCAATTGAAGGATATTGGGCTCTGATAAAGCGGAAGCTTTTTGAAAAGAAATAAGGAATCAAATGTATCAAACACTTCCTAAACATTTGGACAACGGTATCTGAAGAATCTATACAAATTTTAATACACAGATAAAATGAAACATTGAATTTTCTGCTTTATCTCATGCTCAATCATAGAATTCTAGACTTGACGGAAAATAATGGGATATTGCTTGTAAATTCAAACCAGATTACGCCTGAATCTAGCCTGTTGTATGAAAGATTGCAAACATTGTTGTATGGCGCATGAAATATTGCAAACAATTCGTTTTCTAGAACGTGTGAGCTGTTTAGTGGAATACCTGAAACTAGAAATGAGAAGAAGGATGAGTATTTTCCATTGAATTCCAACTCCCTTTATTGCTTATCTAGACAGATACGCGTATTTCGTTTACAATGTGCAGACTAGTGGAGTTATTAGTACACGACACTGAAGAACACACGTCGATAGAGTAGACTTTCTGTTGATCAGTGAATACAGAGATCTTAAAAAAGTACTACTCTTAGCTGAAGTTTTTTGAACTGACGATCGGAACAACAAATTTCTTCTTAGGATGAGACCAAATAGATTATTTCCCCCGACCAATTCAGCGATGTGGCACTGAGGTGACTACGAGCGCAAAAATAGAATCGTCTGGGTTTTAGTTGCATTGGATCAAAACATTTTGGCCTTCCTGTCGTAGCAGCACACTGGTTGCAAATCAGTTGAAGTGACTCGACTGTAACCGAATGAAGTGTCAATCAAGTTACTGAAACCAGTTATGTCAGTCGAAGTCGGAGAAGCATACACGATTGAGAATATTCGGTGAAGAGCTGACTTCCTGTATTTATATACAAGTAGTGCAAGTAGAAACAGTATAAACTTCTCAATGTTTTCGATTACCTGGGGTTTCAGCTGGGGAGACAATTCTGGAAACCGATATGAGAATGTCAATTTCAACACTCATTGTATGAGTCGAGTGCATGCTATCTAACACGATACGAAGATACCGATATTGACTATGTTCCGGTTTGATGACACCTATAGCCCTCTAAACCGATAAAATCGTTGGCCAATATAGCGCTAAAGGATGCTGCGGACGTATTTCCCACGAATTGCCGGTAATTATTAGAAGAAACCAAATCAAACCCTCCAAACTTGCCGTAGCTGCACAGCTCAAAAAAGAAGGGTGGATTTCTGTTCAATATCATGCACATAAATGAAGCGTCACAAAAATTAAAAGTTAACATTTTAAATCATTTTTAAGTTGTGGAAAATTCCATACATAGTCGAAAATGTTGTATGCAAAAGCTCGTCTTCATTACAACTATTGCATGCAAGTTGCTGCTTCGCGGGGTAGGAAATACAACTTTACTTGCTTTCATATTTACAGCACACTGAAAATTGAGATTTTCTTTCTGTGTGCGCACAACTGACGAATATTTTGCAGCAGTTTTTAGTAGAACTTCAATAAAAACAGTTGAAAATGAGAAACCGTTCAAAACAAATTGGCACGCAGTGTCAGATAGAAGGGGGTTCTTCAGCGGTTCAAAATCGGATGGAAGGGAGGTGTGAAACTTCAAGCGCGATAGTTCACATTCGGAAAATCAGAAGACTAAACTAAACATTTTTTTTTGTTGCATTTGTACAGTTATCTCACGTACAAATTAATGAAGTTTCATAATCTATGCAATCGCACAAGAAGAGTGCTCTTAATTATATTGAACCAATTCTAACCGTTCCACCCTTTAGAGTAGCTCATCGAAGTAGCGTAGGCGTATGATTTCAAATAGAGAGAGAGAGAGAGAGAGAGAGAGAAAAGCATTCGTTTGTTTATTTGTTTGTTTGTTTCTGTTAATTACATGCGGGAAATTACTACACTTACTTTTGTAAAACTTCTACGGACTCTTATTTTTAAGAAATCCCTCAATTGCAATTTTTATTCTTATCTTTAGGAACTTCAATTTGGTTGATACAGATATTAGTTACAGTAATGCAATAAATTTTAGGATACAGTAGTTAAACATGAAAGTAACGAATAAATAGTTTGGTTCGAGCATCCGCTGTGAAAGGATGTGACGATGCTTTATTACGCACTATTTTCCTATCAGGCATGGCGCGTTTCGTATTGTTTCGGTTATGTATAATTCGGTGATACGAGTGATCGTCTCTCAAGCGTGAATAAAATTGTTTACGGAAAACCCCCATCACACTTTATGAGTGACTCCAATAGCATCCTTACTGTTGGTATAACTTGATTTAAATCAGAAATCGGTACTAATATTTGAATATTTAACTAAACGAAGCGTGAATTAAGCTTATCGTTTACCAAAACGAACCTTGTTGCCACTCAATCTGGTTATCCAACATCCCAGTGATTTCTCGTAGAAGTGCGGCGATGGTCTCGGCTTCCAATAAATCGTCTAAATAAATGTCAACACATTCCTACCCTCTTCTTATTTGACCTGCATTCGAGCGAGGTCAGCGCTCGTATTGCCTTAGTTTGGGATCACCAGTTTTGCACAATGAGCATGTATGCATCATCTGTTGATCTTCTGTGTATTAACAGAATCATGCTCGTAATCCTGCTCATGCTCATAAAAACGGATAAATATTCTGAATAGGATAAGACAACTGCAACTTCTGACTCTGACTAGCTTGCTGACACACTGAATCAAACTGTAAGATATGATCAACATATATTCTCAATAATACTGAACTACAGTACCGTAAAACTTTGATCGGAATAGTTCAAATAAATATTTTTCGTTGATACTCTTTCTAACTATCAACTATGTTTCTTAATCTAGTATTATTTGGGTTCTGAAAGCTATAGCGTTGATTTAAATATTCAGTTTATTGATTAACCAAGAACTGAAAATTGAATTGAGCATAGCTTCTTCAACTTCCAACTAGCGGGGGTTAAAACAATCAATGCTTATCTAATTGCTAACATTACAAGTTAAGAGATATTTCCCTAGTAGCATGTTTGTTTCAACCCAGTAAATGTGACTTCTCTGTGACTCATTTAAGTCACAGTCGAGCTGCTGAAACCATTTTCGACGGTTGTGTGGTGGTTGTGTTTTTTACATAAGGAATGTATCGAAAATAAGCTCTCCCCAAACTTTCTTTCGAATTATACTGAAAACCGATATTTTATTCATACAAAAAATTGATCCTTTATTGTACGAGGTTAAACTTGAACATAATGAAGACCGGATGAAATTTACTTTATTCCTTCACGAATTTTCGAACTTTGGATCGAATACTCTTCATCAAGTTCCGGACAAGTGTTGCATCGCATTTTTTGGACGCTTGAGCCCAAATTTTAATGAACTCCTGCATGTTCCCAGCTGCCTTACCAGTCTTCTTGAAGACCCTCTTCACGATTGCCCAGTAACGTTCGATGTGTCGAAGCTGAGGGCAATTTGGTGGATTGATATTTTTCTCAACGAAATCTATACCCTTTTCCGCAAGCCAATTGAGAGTGGTTTTGGCATAGTGAGCCGACGCTAAATCCAGCCAAAACAGTGGAGGTGTACTATGCTTCTTATATAAAGGCAACAATCTCTTCTGGAGACACTCAGATCGATAGATTTCCGCATTTATAGTTCCGGTAGTGTAAAAAATGGTTGACTTCAGACCACAGGAACATACTGCTTGCCATACCAGTACCTTTTGACCGGATTTTTCCACTTGAATCGACCTGTCCGCATCGCTCACATCCTCCCCAACGACGGCAATAAAGTATTGTGAACCTGAAAGGGTTTTTGAGTCCTCCTTTACACAGGTCTCATCGTCCATCAAAACGCATGCATCCGGACGCTGCAAAAGACGCGAATACAATTTCCGGGCCCTTGTTGCTGCTTGCTTCTTCTGTTCTGCACTTTGTTTCGAGATTTTCTGCTTCTTGTAGGTCTTCAGGTGGTTTCGCCTTCAGGGTGAATTTCTGTTCAATATCATGCACATAAATGAAGCGTCACAAAAATTAAAAGTTAACATTTTAAATCATTTTTAAGTTGTGGAAAATTCCATACATAGTCGAAAATGTTGTATGCAAAAGCTCGTCTTCATTACAACTATTGCATGCAAGTTGCTGCTTCGCGGGGTAGGAAATACAACTTTACTTGCTTTCATATTTACAGCACACTGAAAATTGAGATTTTCTTTCTGTGTGCGCACAACTGACGAATATTTTGCAGCAGTTTTTAGTAGAACTTCAATAAAAACAGTTGAAAATGAGAAACCGTTCAAAACAAATTGGCACGCAGTGTCAGATAGAAGGGGGTTCTTCAGCGGTTCAAAATCGGATGGAAGGGAGGTGTGAAACTTCAAGCGCGATAGTTCACATTCGGAAAATCAGAAGGCTAAACTAAACATTTTTTTTTTTTTTGCATTTGTACAGTTATCTCACGTACAAATTAATGAAGTTTCATAATCTATGCAATCGCACAAGAAGAGTGCTCTTAATTATATTGAACCAATTCTAACCGTTCCACCCTTTAGAGTAGCTCATCGAAGTAGCGTAGGCGTATGATTTCAAATAGAGAGAGAGAGAGAGAGAGAGAGAAAAGCATTCGTTTGTTTATTTGTTTGTTTGTTTCTGTTAATTACATGCGGGAAATTACTACACTTACTTTTGTAAAACTTCTACGGACTCTTATTTTTAAGAAATCCCTCAATTGCAATTTTTATTCTTATCTTTAGGAACTTCAATTTGGTTGCTACAGATATTAGTTACAGTAATGCAATAAATTTTAGGATACAGTAGTAAAACATGAAAGTAACGAATAAATAGTTTGGTTCGAGCATCCGCTGAGAAAGGATGTGACGATGCTTTATTACGCACTATTTTCCTATCAGGCATGGCGCGTTTCGTATTGTTTCGGTTATGTATAATTCGGTGATACGAGTGATTGTTGCTGCTTGCTTCTTCTGTTCTGCACTTTGTTTCGAGATTTTCTGCTTCTTGTAGGTCTTCAGGTGGTTTCGCCTCTTGATACGCTGGATCATTCCGACACTCGTTCCTGCTTTTTTGGCCAAATCACGTATTGACATTGATTTGTTCTTCATGATTAGAGATACCACTCTCTGCTCCAGTTTCGGGTTGGAAGAACCGGGTTTTCTGCCTCTTCCTGGTAGCTCATTCAAAGAATAGTGTTCCCCAAACTTATTAATGATGGTTTCAACACTCGCATGATGAATTCCAAACCGCTTTGCCAATTTTCGCATAGTAATACCCTTCTCACTTAGCCATGTGTCCAGAACCTTAATTTTCACTTCCTTTTCAATACGCGACATTTTGAAAACGCAGAATTTGAACCGCACAAACAAGTAAACAAAAGAAAGCTGACAGTCAAACGCACAGCATGCAGTGTTCAGAGCATAAAAAACCATCACAAATACATGCGTACAACGCAAATGTATGTGGATAGCTTATATTCGATACACTCCTTACTTTAGGCTAGATACACAGAAAAAAAAAATTAATTTTAACAAGTGCGTAAAATTTCCCTTCGTTTTGTTCCAAGCCAAAGGAGGCGTAAACAACGAAATTGTGTGCAATCTTTTATGCGCCATACAACAATGTTTGCAATCTTTCATACAACAGGCTAGATTCAGGCGTTATCTGGCTTAAATTCACATGAAATAACCCATTATGTTCTGCAAAATCTAGCATTTCCTGTGCACTAGATAAAGCAGAAAATTCAATGTTTTTCTTTATCTTTGTAGGTTGGGTTCTTGGTTGAAGGCAAAAGATTGTAATAAAACTGTTAGTCGTTACTCTTTAAAAAAAATTCTCATGGATGTCCACTTTTCACGTTTTTTTTTGCTACAACTTGTTACAAAATCGAGGCAACTTCGCGTAATTTGGCTTTTCCATTCAGGCAAAGGAGAATTCTGGAAAACAGCCCAAGTAACACATAACCGTCATATTTGGTTACAAAGACTTGATTGTGACTTAATTGAGTAGCATTGAAGTTACATCAACTATATTGCAACAAGTTACCTTGCAACATGCTTATGCGATGAAGGAAAGCCTTTTGATTTTTTAGGTCTGAAGAAGAGAGCGTTTTGTCGAATTTCAACTTTAGGTTCTTGATGCACTTCCACAGTTAAGAGCTTCCAATTTGTTATGTTGAGAATGTTGAGAAACGTTCTAAAACGCAAAATCTTTCAGACCAAATCGGAAATTGAACCATTTCTTTCCCCATCTTCATCGACCAGGTACAGATCTTGAATATGATTGAAATGACAAATTAAAAATTTCCCTTACGTTGATAAGCTTCCAGTTTCCCCGTAGCAAACGTCCACCCAATCAGCCATTTATTCACACCGCAATCACCACGTGCTAAGCCCTCTAGATCAGTCGACTCATTCCCCTTCTAAAGCCTGGGCGGCACAAATCGTATGACATAATCAAAAGAGTGTTGTTACAGCCGAAGTCGCCAACAGAAGAAGAAGAAGAAGAAGAAAAATAGACCCTTCCAACTTGTGATGCCTTGTTGCCTTCTCGCCTATTTCACCTCTTGCATTCTGGGACCCCCCCTTTTCCCCTTCTTAAAGCCCCAAGACGACAGCAGCGGACCGGCTGCAGTGTGGAGAAGTGCTGCCCAATGAAACAAAAACAGCAAAAACCTTGTTTCTGCACACAACACTACCCACCAGGAGGAGAAAAAGTTGCAACTCACGGAAATCACGCACATTCTTTTTGCACTTTTGCCGCCGACAAAACTTGCCGTTGAAACCCGCGAGTTGCGGCCGAAGGTGCAGCGCAAGTTTCGTTCGACCGACGATGTAACCACAAAATAAGAGAAAAAAAAACAACGCACAAAAGCCCCAACCACGGACTGGTCTTCTAGGTGTCCCAACGCGAAACCTGCTCGGCGAGAGGAGGGCGGCGCGCGACAGGGCGGTTATGTAATAATTCGTACTTCTCTAGAGAGCGTTTACACACTTGTGCGGGTCCCGTGTTTCTCCTCCGGTGTACGTACGGTGGTACAATCAATTGGCGATTCGATTGCAATTGAAGTGCTGAAGTCGAAACGGTGCGTATTAGTTCGGGGGGAGAATCGTAGATGGTCCATTGAATGTATACAAACGCCGATCGATTTTCTAAGCTTTTCGCGGACCAAAAACCCTCCCCGCGAATCGATGAATATCAGGTTGAAAGGTTGTACCCACCTAACCCAATTGCCAAGCGCTTGGCGCGGTACTCAACTGTTGGGGCGGAGATTGGCATGAATTAATTGTTCCACAATTGACACACCAAGCCTGGCGCAATCATCAAAGGCCTTTGAATTAAAAACTAACCCCAGAATATCAAGGGTCAAAATTTCCTCACCCCCGATAAGTCTTTCTACCCAACTGCGAGCGTTCCCACCCTTGCAAATCGGGAGAAAAAGCATCGCAAATCACCCGATTGACTGCGCCGTAAATCAGCCAATTAGAAATTGGACCACCACCGACCGGATATTCTCGGAAGATGGAAACTGGGAACGACGGGTCCTGGGGGGTCTTCTCTTCTAATTGGGAAGAATTGACTGCTGAAAGATCCGCCATCAGTCAGTCAGGGCGGCGGCCAACAAATTTAGTGGCCAAAGTTTGCAGACATCCTTCTTCTTGGCATTTGCGGTTTTTCCGCCTGCTGTGCTTTTCTCCAGCGAGAGAAAAAAAAAAGAAGCAACCGAGGGGGCGGGCGTTTATGGTTTATTTGATTTAGTTCTCAACTTAATGCAGTATACTTCTTCTTTTCGTTGCAGGTAAGAGGATTCGCGCGAACGAGCGAGTTGCGATGGGCAGGACGAACGGTGGGGGCGGAGATCCGTGTAAGTTAGTTTTGTGGATTAATTTTAGGGGATTTTTTTCTTTTTTGCGAGAGGTGGGGGAAGGTCGAAGAACTTTTTCTACATTTTGTTTTTATTCGGGGTGTACATTTGGGGGTTTGGATTATAAGGAAGATTGCTGTCGAGAAAGGAACAGCGCGAAACTTATGAGGGAAGAAACTTCGATTTTAGAAAATGTTCATTGTTATTTCAATTGGCTTGACAAGTTCTGAGCAATTGAATTTGGCGACACTGAAAAAATAATTAATTTCCCTCATTAAATTCCAAGCCAAAAGAGGCGTAAACAACGAAATTGTTTGCAATCTTGCATACACCATACAACAATGTTTGCAATCTTTCATGCAACAGGCTAGATTCAGGCGTTATATGCAATAGATAACGCATAAAATTCAATGTTTCGGTTTATCTGAATAGTTTTGATTGCTCCTTTTGGCGAATTTTCAGCCCCCTGGTGTGGAATCTATTGCTACGCATCGACAATCATACACGGGTAGATGTAGATTTGAGTGAATTAGCGAGATACATAGGGGCCAATTATAGAGATCGACGAAATTTTGTCAAGTTGGTCGACTCGATCGACCGCTCGATAACTAGTGACTGATATCGCTGATTTCACCCCAGTTTAACCCATATAGTTGAATTGTTTATCCCAAAAATATTAGAGGAAGTGGGGTAAAATCAGCAGAATCTTCGTTCACAGAGCCGTGCGCTGGTTGAAAAAAACATCTATTAAATTTTTCAGAAAATTTCACATTCGACTAGTCCTTTTTTGTTGATTTTGCACGACTCCGAGCAAAGATATCTATAATTTTTTTAAAAATATAAGGGGAAGTGGGGTAAAATCAACCATATCTTCGTTCACAGAGCCGTGCGGTGGTTGAAATAACCTCTATTTGATTTTGAAAAATATTTCACATTGGATTAGTCCTATTAAGTTGATTTTGAGCGACACCGAGCCAAGACATCTATAAATTATTCAATAATATAAGGGGAAGTGGGGTAAAATCAGCCATATCTATGTTCAAAGAGCCGTGCGGTAAATGAAATAACCTCTATTCGTTTTGTCAGGAAATTTTACATAGGACAAGCCTTATTTGGTTGATCTTGAGCCACTCCAAGCAAAGAAATCTATAAACTATTCACGAATATAAAGGGAAGTGGGGTGAAACCAGCCATAGCTTCGTTCACAGAGCCGTGCGATAGTTGAAACAGCTCTTATTCAATTTTCCAGGAAATTTCACATGCGAAATTTCACTATTTTGTTGATCTTCAGCCTCTCCGTGCAAAGATATCTATAAATTATTCAAAAATATAAGGGAAAGTGGGGTAAAATTAACCAAATTTTCGTTCACGAAAACGTGCGGTAGATAAAATAACTTCTATCCGATTCTCCATAAAAGTTTACATAAGAATAATCTTATTTGGTTGATCTTGAGCGACTCCGAGCAAAGATATCTATAAACTATTCAATAATATAGGGGGAACTGGGGTAAAATCAGCCATATCTTTGTTAAAAGAGCTGTGGTGTAGATGAAATAACATCTATTCGATTCTCCAAAATAGTTTTCATAGGACTAATCTTATTTGGTTGATCTTGAGCCACTCCAAGCAAAGATATCTATAAACTGTTCAAGAATACAAAGGGAAGTGGGGTAAAACCAGTCACATCTTCGTTCACAGAGCCGTGCGGTAGATAAAACAGCTTTTATTAGATTTTCCAGGAAATTTCACATGAGATTAGCACTATTTTGTTGATTTTGAGCCTCTCCGTATAAAGATTATTATTCAAAAATATAAGAGGAAGTGGGGTAAAATCAGCTAAATCTTTGTTCACAGACCCGTGCGGTAGACGAAATAACTTCTATTCGATTCTTCAGAAAATTTAACAAGGGATTAGCTTTACTTTGTTGATCTTGAGCGACTCCGAGCAAAGATATCTATAAACTATTCAAGAATACAAGGGGAAGTGGGGTAAAACCAACCATATCTTCGTTCACAGAGCCGTGCGATGGTTGAAACAACCTCTATTCGATTTTCCAGGAAATTTCACAAAGGACTAGCACCATTTTGTTAATCTTGAGCCTCTCCGTGCAAAGATATCTATAAATTATTCAAGAATGCAAGGGGAAGTGGCGTAAAATAAGCTCTATAACTCCACAACCATATTTGTGTGGTGATTGAAACCAGTTCCATTCGATTTCCCAGACAATTTTCAAGCGTAAATGGCCTTGTTTACAAGCCGCGCTTAAAAACGACAAAAGTTACAGATTTTTTCCTTAATTTTTCATCAGTTCTTGCCCACTGTGCAATGCTTAGGGTCGGAATATCAAAGAGTAAATTTCATTTTCTCGTTTGAATACCATTACTTTTGTGATCCTAACATTGGCTCTCAAGCCAAGTCGGTTGCCACTCGGGGACTCAGAACAACAGTAAAAGTTATGAGCTATTGAAATAAATCGTAGAACTCTGGATGGAATTTTTTTTTCCAGTACATTTGCACTTGGGATTTGGAAACATACCCTTAAGTTGAGTGGTATTGTGAAGTTAGTTCTGGATTTCTAGAAAGAAACTACCCAAAAATTAGGGCACATCCTGGTAAGTTCCCAGAGCATCAGGAAGATAATATCTAGAAGATCAGGAAGAAAAAACTTCTCCGATGGTCAGACAGAAACTTACCTTACCTTACCAATCAGACTAAGGCCGACGT